>MU223225.1:11092305-11101604 GCA_018584345.1 Thuja plicata
TGATGATAGACCTTGCTTCCTCACTCTCCGATGTTGAATTTGAAGATGTCAAAACCTGCAAGACTACAAAGAAGATGTGGGACAAATTGATGCTTGTACATGGTGGTGACAAATTTTTTTTGAGATCTAAGGCAGAAATCCTTAGAGGAAAGTTTGATGATCTCAAAATGAAAGAAGGTGAAAACATCACTCAGTACAACACAAGAATCAAAGAGGTAGTCAATGATATCCGAGGAGTTGGAGGTGTAATAGAAGAAGATACAGTGATACGTAAAATTATAAGAACCTTATAGCCTACTTATGCTATTAGAGTATCTGCCATTCAAGAAATGAGAGCAGTTGCAAATAGCAATGTTACTCTAGACAGTTTGATTGGAAGACTGATTTCATTTGAGATGAATAACTTTAATAATAATGTATTTTTTTTTGATAATCTCTGCCTAGGGGGAAATACCCTTAATATTGCCAAAAAACAACTTACATATGATATGGGAGATACCTCTTTGTTTACAAAACATATTACTAAATCAACTAGGCTACCCGACTCAATGAAAGAGGTATCCATTCCCTTTGCCAATAGAAATTAGCCTAGCTACTTCCTCTGCTAGGAAGAGATTATCATTAGCCTCACAGAAAGCCTCAAACTTGCTCATATCATACCCTTTTGCAATGAAGATCTTATACAATGCCCATGCCTTCTTCATAAGCTTCTTCTTCCCTTCCACTTCCAGACAAAAAAGTCCCAGCATACCTCTACCAGAGAGATTGGTGTCTCACAAATCCAAAGCATGAATCATCGACAAATAGATCTCCTCTGCAATCATTCAGTAGCTCATGCCATTTTCATGCATTGAATGGTCTAGGACTTGGATGATAGGTTGAAAGAGGTCAAAAATGAGCTTTCCATCATGAATATGGCCCCCTTTCCAGTATTCGACCCCCATGAGCACTGCTATGGTCGCCTTGTCCTGATCATTGGAATGTTTGAAGATTCGATTAATCTATTCTTCTAGAATCTTTGTTAATGCCTCCACCTAAGTGCACCTGCAGCTGATGCCCATGAAGACTACCATTTTTTACTGTGAAACGTTGAAGAACTGGTTCCTATAAATGGGCTCCAGGAGTCCTGTCTCTGCTCCAAACCTGCAAAATTCTCTAGCTGTAGATACGAAGGACTTGGGCAGCAAGGACGAAGGCCATGTGATTAGCACCATGCCATTGAAGACTATTCTTCTGTAGATTCCTCCATTACCTGACTCTTTCCACAACATCAGGCTGCGAAGAATATACGACTAAGCTAGATTGCACCAGAGGACTGGTTCACGGGACTAATGCAATAACACCACTGCAGAGTTGAGTGAGAGGAAACTGTAGTGGTCATGCGTGCCGATAGAAAGCTCACATCATTTCTATCTAGGCCATCAAATCCCTACCTTTATCCTATGCCCGTCCTTGTGTGGGGATCTATATCCACATCTAATAATGTTTTTATATCTTCTGAGATCGAGTCGTCCTGACCAAATTCCCAATCTGCCCCTTTATCGATTCCCATGTTTGCCAACTTTGCTGCCACTATATTTCCTTCTTTGTACACATGTTGGAAATGAAAATCATCGAGTTCCTGTAAAAGATCTTTAATTCTAGGGAGCCAACTAGCCAAGTGCCAACTGCAAAAATCAAATTTGGAGACCCCATTAAGGATGATCTGTGAGTCTCCTTCAATGATAACTTTCCTAATTCCATTGTTAGTACACCAAGAGAGATCAGCTTCCATGGCTGATAATTCTACCACATTATTTGTGGTGGAGCCCAAATTCCTTTTAATGCCTCCCAAAACCTTTCCCTTCTCATTCCTGATGATTGTGGCAATGCCGCTAACTCCTGAGTTGCCTCTGCTAGCTCCATTGAAATTTAGCTTTTCCCAACCACACGGGGGAGCCTGCCAGTATGTTACTTTCCTGTTCACCTTTTTGTTTTTAGTTTGTGATCCCCCCGGTGTATAATATTCCACTCTTTTTCCATGTCTAAATCCCATCTTGTCATAAAATTATAATTCATCCCCTAAATTTTGTTGTTAACCACTTCTTCTATCATGATTTGGATATTTACCTTGAGATGTTTGGTCTCTAGAGCCTCTTCTTTGAATATCCTTCGATTCCACTCCTTCCGTACGTGCCAGAATAGCATTGATGGACTCACTATCCAAAAAAGTCCCCACTTGGAATGAATCGTATCCATGGGCCATGAGGATAAAAAAACCTTTAGTGAGACATTCCTAACTCCATGCCATTGTAGCCTACCAAGTATCCAATCCCAACATTCTCTGGCACTTGGGCACCAAAAAAGAAGATGGTCAACATACTCTTCTTCCTATCTACACATTATATACCAATTGGGACCAGAGAATCCAATTGATTTCAGTCTATTTCCTATTAATATTTTGCTATGCAGAGCTACCCAAAGAAAGGCTCCCACCTTCAGAAGAGGCCATTTTCCCCAACATAGTTTGGAGGGCCAATAGTTACAATTCTACCTGCGCCTTAGTAATTTGTATCAAAGATTTACCTTGTAGGAACCTGATTTGGCTGCGCTCCAAATTAGAGAATCTTCCTCGTTAGAGCGAATGACTATTTTATTGTTTAATAGCTCCTGTAGGCAAGAGCCATTTTCTGATGCGGGATCTCTAATCTTTCTCCAGGAATCCTTATTGGATGAAGGGGATGGGAATAGCATGTAGTCCACTACCCTACTTACTTCCAATGCTTCCATGCTATTCACCCAATCCACATCAGTGAAAAAACTATCCAACGGTTTATCCCCTTGCCAAGAATCCCTCCAAAACAATGCTCTCTGACTATTGCCAATCTTCCACGTGAGATGTTTTGTGAGGAATTTCCTGCTGTCCCATATGTGCCTCCAAAAAGGACAACCTGACTGTGTGTTTTCCACTGTCGAAATCCTATCCAGAGCCTGAGAGTCAAGGTACTTTGCATTCATAATTTGGCACCAGGGTTTGTCCGGGGACTTGTACATTTTCCAAGCTAATTTGGCATCCAGAGCTGTATTCTGGAGGTTCATACTCCTAAGGCCTACTTCTCCTTCATCCTTAGCCAAGCATGCCATGTCCTAGTTGATGAGATGGATTCTTTTATCTGTTTGCGAACCTTCCCACAAGTTTTTTTTTAATAATCCATCAAGAGCTGAGGTGGCTCTCTTGGAGAGACTATATAACAACATGTAATATGTAGGAATGGTTGACAGGACTGACTTAATCATGAGAATCCTTCCTGCCTGGGAGAGCCATCTATTTTTCCAAGAAGAAGCTTTTGAAACTCCAGGGTAAAGGATAGGGAAGTTTCCTTCCTCTAATTCCAAGATGGCTAAGATGGCCCCTCTAGTCCTCCTGCTGGTGTGAAGAAAGTGAATCCTGGATTTTGATTTGTTCATAACTTGACCTGATTCCCTTTCATAGTCTGTCAACATTGACTTGATGATCATGGCCTCTAAGACCATTGCCTCCCCGAAGATGATGGCGTCGTCTGCAAACTAGGAGTGAGTTATGGGATCCAAAATGTCTTGAATGGATATCCCCCTCCAATTACCAAGCCTGGTATACTTCTTAATGAGATGACCCAGAGCTTCTACCATTAATACAAATAAAAAGGGAGATAGGGGATCACCTTGTCTTAACCCATTAGTGGCTTGGAAGAATCCAAATATCGAGCCATTGATGAAAATGGAGAAATGCAATAAAGAATACATTTAATCCACTCATTGCTGAAACTAAAATGTGAAATAAGTTTTTGAAGGAAAGGCCACCGGACTCTGTCATAAGCTTTACTGACACCAAGTTTAATGATCATACCTAGTTTTTTCCTTATATGCATGCTATGAATAGTTTCACTTGCCAGGATTATATTGTCTATGATCTCCCGACCTGGAACAAACCCATGTTGCTCAATCGAAATGATTCTGCTGAGAATGGGTTTTAATCTATTGACCATAGCCTTTGACAAGATTTTGTATAATGAGTTGTATAATGCTATAGGCCAATAATCATTCATTGATAAACTATCAGGCTTTTTAGGAATCAACACAATAATCATATTGTTCAGTTCTTTCACAAATTGACATTTGACTCAGAAATATTCTGCCATTTTGAGGATGTTTTCTGCCATAAATGCCCAGCATTTCTGAAAAAAATTTGATGGGAAACCATCTGGCCCTGATGCCTTATTTGGAGTGTTGTCGAATGTGGCTTTTTTAATTTCTTGCAGAGTGAAAGGCCTCATCAACTGGATATTATCCTCCTCTGAAACTTCTTTTGGAATGATGTCTAGGAATGATGACCCAGATGGGGACAAGATATCATTATACATGCCTAAAATAGATTGAAAATGAGAAACTGCTACCTCCTCAATGAATTTTGCCTTCTCTTGCCAATTGTCGTTGTCATCTTGAATGCGGTTAATACTGTTCTGGACTCTTTTCACCTTGACTGAAGCATGAAAAAAACTAGAGTTTCGATCTCCGTCACTGATCTAATGTTCTCTTAACTTATCTCTGCAATAAATTTCTTCTCTGCATAGAATCTCAACCAATTCTCTTTTGAGCAACATTTCTTTCTCAAAGTCAACATTAGACATTCTTGAGGCGATCACCAGGCTGTTTAAGTTCTCCAATTCTTCTTCCACCCTAATATTTTCAGCAAAGATGTTCTTAAAGGAAACTCTATTCCATTCCTTGATTTAGTTCTAAACTTCCTTGAGTCTTTAACCATCACAAAACTTGGAGTGCCATGGAAATGATTGCTATCTCCCCACCATTCTTCTAATTTTGGAAGGAAGACGGCCTTGTCTCTCCACCACATATTTTGAAATCTAAAACTACCTTTAGACTTTAGAGTGGGAAAGAAGCTTAATTGAATTGGGAAGTGATCTGATAAAGTCAAAGGGATGATGCTAGATTCCAAATTGAATACGAAATCCAGCCAATAAGAGCCCACCAAAAACTGATCCAACCTTTCTGAGATCCTGGTGAAGTTAGACCGTCTATTGGTCCACGTAAATCTCCCATTGTTGGTCACCACATCTATCAAGTTACTATTCTGCACAAATTCCCTGAAGTCATCAATGACCTTATTCATCCTTCTGATACCTCCTGATTTTGCTTCCAAATCCATAATAGCATTGAAATATCCTGCCACTATGACCTTATTGCTGTTCACCGTAGAAATCTTGAACAACAGATCATTCCATAATTTTAATTTGTCTTCTGTTTTGGTCAGCCCATAAACATTAAATAGAGGGAAAGAGATGTTATCTTTGATAACTTCCACATTCCAGAACAACCAATGATCATGTTTTTCCAAAAGTGACAACTTCAAATACGATGGATTCCACAAAAAACCAATACCCCTCGAAGCACCTTTGGCTTCTTGAAAAAATCCTTCCCAATTATTGCAAGAAAAGATAAAGCTGAGAGCTTTGTCATAGAAGAGTTTCATCTCTTGGATTAGAATTAACTCACTTTTGAGTCTCAATAGTGCTCACTTAAACAAGCGCTTCTTGTCAGGGGACGATAGACCCTTGACATTCCAAGATGTGATCTTCATTTCTCACCAAGGGAGGACCCTGCTCCCTTGGCTTTCCTCAAAAAAAAATACACTGAAAATGCCTTTCTCCTTCACCCTTTCTTCCCTCAGCTATCTATTCAAGTGCCTACCTCTACCACCTTTGGCTTTACCCAATAAGATGTTTGCATATTGGCTAATGCATCTGGGCTCAATATTATCCAGGACATCCAACAATTCGTCTGTAGAGTCCCTCTCATAGTCAATCTCAGAGTCTGATAAAAAATGCATTTGAGGAGGAGTAGTTTTCCTTGGAATAATCTTTTCTTGAGGTTTGTTTTGATTGGATGATGAGAATTCCCCTTCCTCCTTAGCCCCGCTTGTGGATCGTAAAGGAGAGTCCTTCTGCAATTGCTCCTATGGCTGAGAGATGGTTGTAGAAACCATTTTTTGAATGCTGGATTTCTTCTTCTAGATTTTTTATGGTTTGACGAGAATCTTACAGTATGAGGTTCTTTGATTCTTAAAGCCACATTTCAAACACTCCAAAGGTGCGGGTTCAACTTCTATATGTTGATTCCAAACCCTATCTCCTATTTTCAAATTGATGAAGGTTGAGACTGCTTGTACCGCTGCTATCTTAATTCTTGCATAAAGATATGAATCATTGTCTATGATTGATTCATCTACCTTTATTAGAGTTCCCAATGATGACCAATGCAATCCAGAAAGGAGTCCCCCCATAATTCTAATGTTAATTTGAAAAGCTGAATCCAAATTGGATTCTGGTAGAACCCTAAAGGAATGGGGTTGAAATTGATTTGCCAGGGCTGCAGATAAAGAGGATATAGGCCAAAAAACCAATTTTGTTGATTTAAAATTAAATTTCTATCCTCCTCATTTTTGAAAATGACTATGAAAAAATTATTTGGAATGAATTTGATTACAACTTCCCTACTCCAATTCTTAAAGATCCAATTCCTAGTTTGGTCTTTGGTGACCCTCTCTCCAATGAATCATCCTATTATGGAAATCTTCTCCCACAGTGAGGCATCCTCTTCAATCTCCTTTGGTAATGATATTTCCACCACATTTTCCTTTCTCTCTTGTTCATAATGAATAGGTGCTTCATCTCCCTGTCCATTTCCGTGAGAGTCAAAGGTTTTTTTGTAGTTCCAATGATCCTGTCTGTGCCTCTGTGAAAACCTGCTGCCATTATAGATCCTCTCCCCTCTCCGCTGCATCTCTCCCAACTTTCTTCATTTGTAGACGTATTTTTATCTTCTCATCTTTGATAATAGTGTCTTACCAAACATAGAGTCTGCATGCAAAACTTCTATGTAAATAACTAAATCAAGTCATAAAAACACTATGAGAAAAGATAGTGATAGTGAAAGTGAAGAAGATGATCTTGATGAAATTGAAGCACTTATGGCTAGAAGAATGCAAAGAGGCATAGTAAATACAAAGGTAAATTACCACTTGTTTTTTTTAATTGTAAAGAGATTGTACACTTTGTTGTAAGATGTACCAACAAAAGAAAAGATGACAGAAGTAATGACAGATCATTTGAAAAGAAGTCTGACAGAGCTAATTATAGAAGCTACCGACAATCAGAAAGAAGAGATAACAGAGACTACAAGGACAAAGGAAATAAGGCTAGTTAGCTAGAAAAATGAAAAGATGATGATACTGACACCGAATCTGATGAAGACATCGAGATGGTGTTTGTGGCAGTAAAAGATGATTCAGATGATGATGAAGAAAGGTATGTAGAAACTGCACTCATATCTAAATTTAGTAAAAATTATGTCTAGATCATAGATAATGGCTGCACTCACCATATGACCGGTGATAAGAAAAAGTTTGAGACTTTTGAATACTATAAAGGTGGTTTATTAAGAATGGGTAATGATACACCTTGTCCAGTTGAAGGTAGAGGAACCATAATGTTGAATAACCAGATAAAATGTGAATATGCTTATTGGGTAAATGGATTAAATTATAATCTATTGAGTGTTTCTCAATTGAATAATTTAGGTCACAGCATAGCATTTGAAAATAAGAAGGCAAAGATCTTTAATAAATTAGGAAATCTGATTGGTATCGATGAGCAGACAAAAGGTAACTTATTCTATCTGAATGATACTGGCACCACTTGTTTGATTTCTACAAACAAAGACATATGGTTGTGGCACAAATGATTGTGTCATGTGAACTTTGAAAACATGATAAAAATTATCAAAAAGAGAAATATAAGAGGTTTACCGATGATGGTTAAGCTTGACAATATCATGTGTAAGAATTGTCAAAATGGTAAGATGACAAAGTCTAGTTTCAAAATCAAGACCCATACATCTGATGCAATTCAAGAATTAGTCCATACTGAATTATGTGGACCTATGAGGACAAAGAGTTATTATGGAGATAGATATTTTATTCTCTTTGTTGATGATTAATCTAGAATGATGACAGTCATGTTTCTAAAAGATAAATCAGATGCATTTAAGATGTTTAAATGGTATAAGGCTGTGGTTGAGAAATAAAGTGGTAAATAATTAAAATTCTTAAGGTCAGATAGAGGAGGGGAATTTATTTCAGATGAATTCACTAAGTTTTGTAATGAGCATGGAATCAAAAGATAGGTCTCTGCACTGAGAACACCACAACAAAATGGAATTGCTCAAAGAAGGAACAGATCCATAGTAGATTGTGCAAGGACACTGATGATAGAGAAAGGAATCACCCAAACCTTCTGGAGAGAAGCTATCAATAATGCTATTTACACATTGAACAGAGTACAATTGAAGAAAGACACCAAAAAGACACCTTATGAGCTATGGTATGGATACACACCAAATGTAAGTTATTTCAAAAATTTTGGATGTCAATGTTATATCTTAAAAGATGATAGAAATGGAAAACTTAACTCCAAGAGTGATGAAGGAATCTTTCTAGGGATTCTACCAAGAGCAAGGCTTATAAATGTCTGAACAAAGCCTCTAACAAAATTGTTGAAAGTGCAAATGTAAAGATAGATGAATTTGCATAGAAGAATAAAAAGGAAAGCACTAAAGAACCAGAGGACTACAATAGGTTCACTTACAATGAGGAACCTGACACTCTACTTGACCAACAAATTAGAGCTCCCAAGCAACATATCATTGCACCCGAGCATCAGGCTACAAATACCGACGATCAGAATATTGCTTAAGATGATGCACAAAGTGATGGAGAACAGAATGAAGAACAAAATGATGATCAAGCTGATAGACACAGAGCTAAACCTACACTTGCAAGATATGTCAGAAGGAACCATCCATAGAACCAGATCATAGGAGATAAAAAGGTTGGTATGAGAACCAGAAGTAAGTCTCTAAATACAAGATGTCTTATTTGTGATTATGAGCCCAAATTTGTCAATTCTGCACTAGATAATGATGAATGGATAAGTGCTATGAATGAAGAGATTGAGAAGATAGATAAAAATAATACATGGACACTTGTACCAAGACCAAATGACAAGAATGTCATTGGTACAAAATGGATATTCAAGAATAAGCTGAATGAGAACGAAGAAGTCACTAGAAATAAAGCAAGACTAGTATGCAAGGGGTATGCACAAGAAGAAGGAATTGACTATGGAGAGACCTTTGCACCCATTTCTAGGCTAGAAGGAGTGAGAATATTACTTGCTTATGCTGCATGTAAAGGATTCAAGGTATAT
>MU223225.1:11114962-11129296 GCA_018584345.1 Thuja plicata
TATATACATATACATATATGTATATATATATATATGTATATATATATGCATATATATAGATGTATATAGAGGTATGTATATATACACACACCTACACACACACATATATATATACATATACATACATATATATATAAATATACACTATACGTATGTATGTATATGTATATCTATACATATGTGTATATATATACACATACGTGCATATACACACATATATATATACATATATATTTATTTATGTAGATACATACATGCATGCATGCGCGCGCGCGCGCACACACACACACACACACACACACATGGAAATTAATAAGGACTAAGTGCTTTTTATAAACTAGTGTATATTAAAACCATTAAAACCACAATCCATAAGAAAAACCCACGTCCCATCATGCATTGAATCATGTATCCAAAATAAAATATAAATAATGTGAAGATTCTCTACTCTTTCCAAATTAACTTCCCTCTTTAAATTTACAATGGACCCATTATTTATTTTCATTACAATTAAATCCCAATTATATCTATATTTTCATTTGCAACCTAATATCTAGCCTTCTTGAGGGTTTCCACCTCTTACTCTTTTTATTTTTCTCACTTATTATATTGCAAAATTTTGGAGCTAATTTTTTCTCTTTCAGGTGTTATTAATGGGGTTGATAATGACCAAACATATCTTTCATGTATATATCTTGTCAAAAATTTAGTATTACAAAAAGTATTGAAATCAAATCTCTAGATCAAAAGTTAAACACTCTCAAATATATTTGGAAAAAATAAAATTAGAAATATGATTACAAGTTAATGACATACTAATGGAACATCCTTTCACTTGATATTTACATTTTAATGACATAATAGAAAAATTCATTAGAAATAAATGTAAGAAGAGGCAAGGCCTATAACCTCCGTACACCAATAAAATTTACTCACGCTTACCAATTTTTTAATAGAATCTAAAATATATTATCAAATTATCCATCTTATGTATCATAACCTTACCATTATTACCCATGTCATGAAAAAGTGATGTTGAACACCTATATTCCTAATATGATCATTTTATGTGTAATTCTTTCTCAAAAAAATACAGGCTAACTAGTAGCCTTAATCCTAACAAACTTAAAATTAATACTTGAATACAACCTCTATAACCCAATCATCTCGTTATAGGAAAGTGCAGTATATGTTGATCTTGAAATATTTGTTGTCCTTGATGTCAAAATATACTAACTTAGTTGATTTATTTCACCACGTGGATTATTGGTATTTGAAGGCTATATAATGTCAGTTTGATTATCTGTTGTAATTGATTACATGATTCATACTTGATTACATGGTTTACAGTGTGTTCACAACATCAACTTCCCAACTGATTTCAGTTACAATCAATAACATCATACGTTGAGGCACTTGATTCATTTTTATTACATTATTACAATGTTAAACATTGATCACAAGTTGTGACCAAGGAATTTAAAAATTTGTGTTTTTCTAGGACCTTTTGGTTGGCCCCTAGTGATGCATATACACTTTGCACTAGTGCATGCATCACAAAATGCCCTGTCACTGCCTCATACCTAGACCCGTACACATTCATCTAATACTTTTGGATAAGATATTATTAGGAAAATCCCTCTAGTGAGGATGTTCATAATTAGGGTCCCTCCAACATATCAAAAATTCATAAAGATCCAACGGATTTATTACACATTATGGTCTCTGCACTGAGACCCATTTTGTTGTCATAAAACAGAGATATGCAAACAATTTACTGTCTTCTTGCTGCTAGGGCATCAAATATCTTTCAAAAAACAAAACCAAATGATACAAAACCAATTTTATATGAAAAATTTATGAATATAGTTTCATAATATGCAATCCATTAAACTTTACAATGATTAAATCATTATATATTAACAAACCCTTGTCTGCAACTCCATTTAAGACTATTTAAAATTAGTTCCCACCAAAATCTTCATAAATTTCACAAATCTGCATAAAGAGGACTCAAAACAAAAGGAATTGAAATTTTATTGACATTTATTTCAAATTAATCCAATTAGAGGTCTTAAATATTCCATATGCATCCGCACCAAATGGTGCATTATGACTGTTTTTAGAAGAACTCAAAACTACAATCAATAACTTTCACCAAAATGTCTATAACTTGTTCATTTATCAATGAAATCACTCCAAACAAAAAAAATAAGATAATTCATGATACTATCTAAAAATTATAATTGTACATGGTTTACAGGTCGTACATGATCGCACAAGGCCTAGAAATAAAAAAGTAACAATAGAAACTATAAAAAATAAACTTTTTAATACACAAATTGTTCAAACTAGTTATCCTCCTTCTCATTCATTCTTGGTTCGACCAAATAAAAATTTTTATAGCCTCTTGGTCAGTTGAGACCTTAAACATACCTCCAATACCTTTTAACTTCCCATTTACAACTTTTAACGCAATCTTGCATCATTGCATTTTTGCAACTTTTCATCTTCTTGACAACTTTTATGCAACTTTTGTATTTCTACACAAATGACTTCCAAACTCAATATGAACCCAACTAACACACCAAAATGGACAATAAATGACCAATTATAACATTTTTACCCTTCCATGAGTATTTTACACAAATTTGACAAAATGACCAAACTAGGACCTTAATGGACAAATATGACAACTTTTACAAATGGCTTGCATAGCCTTCACATTATGATTTAGTATGACTCCAAATGAAACAATATGAGTCAAAATAACTAAATATTAATGGAATTTATCCTTTTATGATATTTGACCTCTTTTAGCCACTTGGTGCTTGGTGCTCCTGCACCACCTAGCTACTCTTTTATACCTACAAAGAGTGATTTGAAAAAGTGGTGAAAAATGCCACATGAAAGAGGAAATTAAGGTGAATTTATGAAGTTTTGTTTTGAGCACTATATTTATTTGTATCAATTTCATTTTTGGTTAACTTTGAAGTTAACCCTAGCTCTATTGAGCTAGTGAAACATCGCCGAGCATTGAGTTTGCAGTTATAGTGCTGGGCCGCCATGATGGAAGGTAGTTAGCATGAAGATTGAAAATTTGAGGACTTGAATCATTACACACAAATTTAGGACATTGCAATATTAACAAGTGTATTTGATTCTTGTTCTTTTCATTTCAAGTTCATCTGCATCATTCTTTTATGAACCATACATATAATTCAATGTTTTTAGTTTAATTTGTATTTATACTCTGATACTTTCTATGTCATTCATACAAGGATTTAAGTTTCTTTGTTGGTATACTTTTCCTTACTAAATCCTTGTCAGTTTTGTCTCATCCATGGTTGATTAACTTTCATTTTTGGTTAAAAGGGTTTGACATTTTTTTAGTATGATTATGTATGTCAAACTATTTAACTGTTATTAGAATCCTCTTCATATCCTTCTCATGCATTTTATGATAGTGATGTATATGTCAAGTTTTTCTTATTCTTCAAAACCCACATTAGGGTTTCTGTGTTCATTTTTGCCAACTCATATTTTCATTTACCCTTGTCAGGGTTGACATACATTACATCATAATCACAATATTTTAGTATCATACCATAAAACCCTTGTTGGGTCTGGCATATAGTGCATTATGTTTACTATGAATAGGTTGTGATAGTTTAAGTATTGTATGGACAGTAAGGATGTCATTGTTTATATATTCATGGGGTTCATAGTATGGATGTCATTGTGTTTTTCCATTCACGGTAATGAAATTGTGAGTATCTTATTGTATGTATTTCCTATGTCATTCTTTGTTTAGGAATTTTGTGTAAGGGATTTGATTGGTTATAAATCTTGAGTCCATGCATAATGTTAGTATGCATTTGTTAAAGAGAATACTTAGATGCACTTGGTTGAGAAAAATGTGATATAATAGTGTTATCAGTTGTTGGTCTATGGCATATATTATTTGTCAACCATACGGTAGTCATGGATACAATTTTATTTTTTTCTTGATGGAACAATAGTGATAAGTTTAAAAGGTATATTTGATATTTGCAGTTTGACAAAATACATTTATATTATCATGACACTAATAATCATACATAAATATTATACAGTGTATACCAAACAGTTTTGAGGTTGAGTTTGAACATCACTTTGTTAATCAAATTGGGTATAAGCACAATAAACTATATAGAGGTGAAGTGTTAACATGTTTTAGTTTATTTCAATGGCATATTATATTATTCTGAGACATATTAGTCATATCAATAAAGATGATTAATATGGTTGTAGTAGCAGTGATCTATTTCTTCAAGGATACATGTTTTAGTTGATCATATCAAAGACATAATTGGTGCAGGATCCCCAACTCCATGTAGGCATCCTCTACATTTATTATAACATTAGGAATTCTTAGTTTGCAATAATGATTCAATTGTAAGATCTAGTGCCAAGATTTGGTGTCTATGAACCACTTGGTCAACTATGGTCAAAGGATCCTAAAATTTTCAAATTTATGTTGTTTTAGTGTTTTTAGGAGTTTTGGTTCATTTGGGACCCTTAGACATGTGAGAAAACAAAAGTTTCTCAATCAGAGCAAGAAATGCAAAAATGTAACATTTGCATAAAAAGTTGCATAACAACTTTTAGGCAAGATGACAACTTTTCAAATTTTGGTTGTAAAACATTCTCCCAACACATTCATGTTTGAAATGAAGTTTTAACCATTGGGGGACTCCTCAAATATCCCTTACAGGTGCCTAGAGGAGAGATTGATGTACATTTTTGAAACAATCAATAAAATTGACTATTTTTCCTACAAACAACGTGTTATCTGGTTTTGTATGATCCTATACGGACTCACCAAGGATGGAGACCTATGAAATATTAAATTTGAATATATCACCTTTCATTACACTAGTGGAAAAATCTAAAAGTTGGTGAAATGAGGGGATGTATATGTGCCTTGATATTCGTAAGCCATTTTTTAGGTTGGTGGTCACAGTTGAGAGTTTGAAGTAGATTTGGGTTGACATCTCTATGTGGCAACCTATGAAAAAAATGTACATTTGAAGATAGAGGCATGCTGGGGTTGAATCAAACAATTAGAAGGAGGATTTTTAGAATATAAAACATGGATACCATCCTTGAATAAGTGGTTAGTCTCTACACTCCCTTTTATGGGTACTTCCTTTATTAAAATTTCCTAATTAGGGTAATTAGGCATGTCAAGACAGTGAGTGTTTAGGAATTTAATGTTGGAGTCAAAAACCTTGAGTTAGGGTGAATGTGCATTTTGACAAAGGGTATTTGAGACTATCCTTTGTTTATTTGGTCATTTGGAAATTTAAGTAGTTATAATCCAAAAACTGCTTGCATAGGGCTACAAGGGATTTAGGTCCCTAAAGAAGGAAGTACTATAACCAGAAGTCTAGAGGGAATTACAATGGTGGAATTGTGTCATGTTGGTCCTGAATGAGACATATGCAATTTGATTAATTAACCTCATTCTAAAAATTCCTATTGCCTCTTGTGTTTTATCAAAAGATGGTGTATCCGGGTAGGGTCAATGGGTATGATCTTCCAAATCAACCCAAATAGAAACTTGAATATGTTATCTTGGATGCAGTATAGGAGCAAGTTAGTTGATTTTTAAGGTGTGAAGCCTATGGTGGATAGATCCTCTTAGAGAGTTAAGAGAATCAGTCCTTAGGAAATATACTAAACCATAAGCTTTGCATCACACGATATCATAGCTTAGGAGGAATCCTAAGGAGAAAGACAAAGATGTGAGAAGGAGACGGAGAAACATATCTAAGAATGAAAAATATGGAATTAACCAAACTAGTTAGGGAACATATGGCTGATAATAGGATAATGAGGGCTGATAACCAAGCCTTAAGAGAAGAGTTGGGACAACTCAAGGGTAGGATGGACAAGAGGATAGATGGAAACTCTGGAAATGATGAAGAAGGGGATGAAGAAGAAGCCCTTGAGAAGGAATAATAAGAATTTAATGCAGACTAGAGACCCCTCTTGAATGCCTTTAAATCCATGGAGAGAAGGACCATGGATGGAAAGATGGACTTGCTTGTTTTTTAGTGGGAGAATGGACCCTAATTTATCCATGGACTGGATAGAGTCCTTGACAAGTTTATTTGAATGTGAAGATATACCAGAGCATCAGAGAGTCAAGATTAAAAAGTACAAGTTGAAGGGAGGAGCCCTAACTTACTGGAACTTCATCCAGACTAAAAGGGTGAAGAATGGTAAGAATATAATATCAACATGGAACAAGATGATAGAATTGGTTAGGGATACCTATGTTCCTGAAGACTATGGGGTGAAACTCCATAGGAAGAAGAAAAATCTCAAAAAAAAGACATGGATGTAAGCACATACACCAAGGAGTTTCAAAAATTGTGTATGAAGGCTAGCACAAAGGAGACAAAAGAAGAAAAGATAGCAAGGTACATCAATGGATTTAAGTTCACAATCCAAGAAGACCTAAGTCTGCATAAACTAGAGACAATACACAAATGCTTTCAATTAGCATTTAAAGTGGAAGACAAGTTAAGGAGAAGGAAGGAGAAAATCAATAGAGGAAAAGGTAATAGTATTAAAAATAAAAAGAAAAATTTCACAGGAAGAGGAAACTCCTTTGGAAGGGGACAGTCCCCAAGACCTTTTTGAGAACAAGGACAAGTAGAAAAACAACAAGGAGATTCAAGATTTAGAGGAAATTAAAGAGGAAGGAGACCCTTTGGAAGAGGCAGATTTGGCGGAAGAAACAATGGCCCCTTGAAATATTTCAATTGTAACCAGTTGGGACACCATGGCACTAGATGTCCTGAAAAGATGGGGTCAAATCACCAGGGAGAAAGAAGAGTTCAATTATCCCAAGAAGATAATTAGAGAAGCACATCAAAGGAAATTGAACCAGAAGAAGGCTTATGCCTAATGATGATGCAAACCCTACTACAGATGCCCCAAGGTAGAGAACCACCACAAAGAAAGTCATTGTTCAGGACCAATTGAAAAAGCCATGAAAGGGTATGTAAACTGATCATTGACTCTAGTTCTACTAAATATTTAGTGTCTAATGAGATGGTTCAGAAGTTAAAATTACAAAAATTTCCACATCCCTATCCATATAATGCTTCTTGGTTAACTAAGGGTCAACAAACATTGGTAAAAGAACAGACTTGGGTAGAATTTTCCATAAGTGATTAAAAGGATAGAGTTCTATGTGACATAGTGGAAATGGATGTTTTCCATCTAATCTTAGGTAGACCATGGAAATATGATGTGGATGCCACTCATAATGGTAGGAAAAAAACCTATAACCTTGTCTAAAATGGTGTCTCTTTTACAATGAAACCTCTATCTGATACAAACAAGAAAAGGAGCCAGTAATCATAGTTGTGGGAGAAAAAGAAATGATTGAGATAGTAAAAGGGGCAGATGAGGGAGGCTATGTTCTAATCCAAAAATAAAAGGATGTAATAGTAGAATACAAGGAAAAACCAATACCAAAGGAAGTTCAAAAACTTCTTGAAACTTATCATGATGTGATTGCTAGTGACTTACCCTCATCCCTCCCACCCATAAGGGATATAAGTCATCAAATTGATTTTTTACCTAGTGATTCTTTACCTAACAAAGAAGCCTATAAGATGACTCCCACTTAGAATGTATAAATATCCAAACAAGTGAATGAAATTCTATAAAAAGGTCTGATCCAAAATATCTTAAGCACTTGTGCAGTCTAATCAGTCCTAGCCCCAAAGAAAGATGGCACATGGAGGCTCTGTACTGACAGTAGGGTAGTAAACAAAATAACCATTAAGTACATATTCCCAATCCCAAGGATAGAAGATTTGTTATACTAGTTGGGAAATGCTTTCTACTTCTCCAAGATTGATTTAAAATTAGGCTACCATCAGATCAAAATAAAACCAGGTGATGAATGAAAGACAACATTCAAAACCAAAAAGGGTCTTTATGAATGACTTGTAATGCCATTTGGGCTAAGTAATACACCCTCCACATTTATGAGATTAATGAATGCAAATTTTCATGATTATAATGGTAAATTTCTTGTTGTTTACCTTGATGATATCTTAATCTTATGTAGCAATTTGGGGGAACATCTCAAACATTTGGAGATGGTGATGAAAAGGTTGCATGAACACAAACTAATGGTAAACTTGGAAAGTGTACCTTCTTGCAAAAAGAACTCACATTTTTGGGATTTGTAATCTCCCAAGAGACACTCAAGATGGAACCCTCAAAATTGGATGCCATAGTCAACTGGACACCCCCTAAGAATCAAGGTGATGTAAGAAGCTTTCATGGTTTGGCTAGTTTTTATATAAAATTCATTAAGAATTTTAGTCATGTATGTGCACCTATGCTGACACAATTAAAGGTGGAAATAAATTAATTTCTTTTTTGGACTAAGGAGGCTAATAATACATTTGAATACTTGAAATCGAGAGTAGCACAATATCCTATACTCACACTCCCTAGTTTTCATAAGGTATTCACAGTTGACACTGAGGAAAGTAACTTTGCTATAGGGGTAGTCTTAAGCTAGGTTGGAAAACCAATGACATTGTTCTAATAAAAAATCAATGATTCCAAGAAGATATATTCCACTTATGACTTAGAATTATATGCCATGGTGTACGCCCTCAAGAAATGGAGGCATAACCTTTTACACAAATGATTTTTTTTTTCACACAAAATCATGCACTAAGTTATTTGAATACTCAAGAAAAATTAAGTGTCAAACACATTAAGTGGATGGTACAACTCCAAGCTTGCTCATTTTGAATCAAACATAAGAAGGGTGTATCCAATAAAGTGGCTGATGCATTAAGTAGGAGAATTGTTTTAGTACAAGAGATACAAATCAAAAGCATTGGAAAAAATGCTCTAAAAGACCTCTATATTGGTGATCCATATTTTGATGAGGCCTATGAGGTATGTACCAAACATGTGGACCTATGAGGTATGTACCAAACATGTGGACAAATAACATACTAATTTCTCTAATTTTCTGATTCAAGATGGTCTACTCTTTAAGGTAAATCAACTATGCATTCCAAAGTGTTCAATGAGGGAAAACATTATCCAAGAAAAGCATTGTGGAGGAATGAGTGGTCACTTTGGGTTGGAAAAGACATTAGAGGAAGTTAGAAGACATTATCATTGGCCCAAGATGAAAAATAAAATCAGAAAGTTTGTTTAAACATGTATCATTTGCCAACAAGCCAAGGGTGTTTCAACGAACCAAGGAATTTACCAACCCTTACCAATACCCTCAAAACCATGGGAAGAAGTTTCAAATGATTTTGTCATGGGGTTACCAAGGACTAAACAGGTATTTGACAACAATTTTGTAGTGGTTGATCACTTTAGTAAAATGACACACTTTATTCCATATAAGAGAAATCATGATGCATCACATATTGCCCAATTGTTTTTTAAAGAAATTGTCAGAATTCATGGTTTACCTCAGTCTATTGTCTCAGATAGAGATGCAAAATTTTAGGGTCATTTTTGGAGAGCATTGCATAAGAAGTTGGGCACCAAGTTACAATTCAATTCTTCCTACCATCCACAAATAGATGGTCAGAAAGAGGTGGTTAATAGATCCCTAGGAAATCTTCTTAGATTCCTCATAAAAAAGTATGCACAAAATTGGGATCTCTTTCTACCATAGGTAGAATATGCTTTTAATGACTCTATAAATAGATCAACAGGTAGAACACCTTTCCAAATAGTTTATGGTCTAAATCCAAGGGGACCAATGGAGCTAAGAAATCTCTCTAATGATTTCAACACCAGTGCTAAAGGGGAAGAACTAGGAGAGTCGATGAAATAGATCCAAGAACATGTGAAAGAAAACCATGAGCAAACAGTCCAAAAGTACAAAACACATGTAGATAAAAAGAGAAGAGAAGTACACCTCCAAATAGGTGACAAAGTGTGGGCTTATTTGAAAAAGGAAAGACCCCCTAAAGGAAATCATACCAAGCTTCAAATCTTGAAGATTGGACACTGTACAATCCTTCATAAATTTGGATAGAATGCATATGAAATTACATTTTCACCCACACTTTCTATTTCTCCAATTTTTAATGTTTCTGACTTAACCATTTTTAAGGACAATGCAGGTATTGCAGGTGAACAAATAGATGGTGATGATACACAAGGTGACTAGCTTCATGATTTGCCTCCTAGCCAAAATCTCCTTTTAGAAAAGATCCTTCAAACAAAGGTCCTCAAGAAAACCAGAAAGAACACCTACGTGTAGTACTTATTCAAGTGGAAAGGACTTCTAGATATTGATGCCACACGGATGACTTAACAAGATATTCTCAAACATGGCTTCACTTTGGACCAACTCACCTCAAGTGGAAACTTGAGTTCTATTTCACCAGCGGAGTATGGTGCAAGAGCCCCAAATATATGAAGGCATCCTCTACATGTCTTATAACATTATGAATTATTAGTTTTCAATAATGATCCAATTGTAAGACCTAGTGCCAAGATTTGGTGTCTATGAACCACTTGGTCAACTATGGTCAAAGGATCCTAAAATATTCAAATTTATATTGTGTTAGTTTTTCTAGTGTTTCTTAGGATTTTTTTTTCATTTGGGACCCATAGACATGTGAGAAAACAAAAGTTGCTCAATCAGAGCAAGAAATGCAACATTTGCATAAAACGTTGCATAGCAATTTTTAGGCGAGATGAAAACTTTTAAGAAGTTGGTTCTAAAACATCCTCCCAATGGATTCATGTTTGAAATGAAGTTTTAACCATTTGGGGGACTCCTCAAATAGCCCTTATAGGTGGGTGGGGGAGAGATTGATGTAAATTTTGAAAATAATCAATAAAATTGACCATCTTTCTTGCAAACAACATGTTGTCTGGTTCTGTACAATCCTATATAGACTCACCAATGAGGAAGACCTATGAAATATTAAATTTGAATGACTTAAATTTGATTTGGGTCTATTATGAGCCTTTGATACCTTGTACAACAAAAGTTACAATGCTTTTGGTGAAAACTGTCTGAAAACCCTAGTTACAATAGGGTTTCCTTAAACAAATACCTTTTTCTCCTCATACCATTCATGGAAAAATATTAAAATTGGTGAAATGAGTTGGGAAGTATATTTTCCTTGAAATTTCTAAGCCATTGTACAGGTTGGTGGTCGCAGTTGAGAGTCTCAAGTAGATTTGGGTTGACATCTCTATGTGGCAACCTGTGAATATAATGTACATTTGAAGACAAAGGCATGCTGGGATTGAATGAAACACTAAAATTGAGGATTTAGAGCATATAAAACATGGAGACCATCCCTGAATGAGTGGTTAGTCTCTACACTCCCTTTTATGGGTACTTCCTTTATTAAATTGTCCTAATTGGGGTAATTAGGCATGTCAAGACAGTGAGTGTTTAGGAGTTGAATGTTGGAGACACAAACCCTAAGTTAGGGTGAAGGTGTATTTTGATAAAGGGTGTTTGAGATTGCCCTTTTTTTTCTTGGACATTTGGAAATTTAAGTAGTTGTAATCCAAAATCTGCTTGCATAGGGTTATAAGGGATTTAGGTGCCTAAAGAAGGAAGTACTATAGCCAAAAGTCTAGAGAGAATTCCAATGGTGGAATTATGTCATGTTGGTCCTGAATGAGACCTAGGAAATTTTATTTAACCCCATTCCACAAATTCATATTTCCTCTTGTGTTTTACCAAAAGATGGTGTACCCAGGTAGGGTCAACGGGTATGATCTTCCAAAACAACCCAAATAGAAACTTGAATTTGTTATCAAGATGCAGTATAGGAGAAAGTAAGTTGATTTCTAAGGTGTGGAGACTATGGTGAATATCCCCTCTTAGAGAGTTAATAAAATCAATCCTTAACACATATACTGAACCATAAGCTCTGCATCAATAATTGATGACATGTAACCGATTAAATCATTTACTATATTAAATTGAAGATGATGCAAGACATTAAATCAGTTAATGGTTTGTATTGTCATTGATGTCAACTTGATATCATTTGTATGGTCATATACATAGTTCCAAAGACTTCAGCGAATCAATGGAATAGAGGTTATGCTTTTAGCAATGCATAAAAGTCAAGTATTCACTAAGTGACAGAATACACTGACGGAGTGCACACCATCGGTAAAGACAAAGATATAAGTCATAGTGATGCCTGAAGAGTAGAAGACAATATTGCCCAACGAAAAAAATCAAAGGATGCCCAACAAGCTAAAAACAGTGTTGCCCGATGAGCAAGATCCAATGATGCCCGACAGATGGAGATCCCGAAGCTAACTGAAGCGACACCGACGGAACTGGCAGTTATCACCGGTGACGAACTACAGAATTGACCGAAAAAATAGAGGGATCAGAAAATGACAAAATATCTAGCTGGCAAAGCTAAAGGATAGACTTAACTGGTTGTTTTATTTATTTTATTTTGACCACAATTAAGTAAGTGATTTGTACAGTTGGCAAGAAGATAACTATGAGATAAATCAGGAGTTAAAGCCATAAATCAATTTGGCTGGATTGTTTTTCACACCAAGAATCAAGAACCAAGAATTAAGGAATATCATGTCTATTTAAGAGACAAGCATTTTTCATTCTCAAGGTGGTCAATAATCAATCAGATACACGAGGGAGTGAACTGATAGAAGATGCTGAAGAGAAACTGATGAAGGATTAACTTCATGCAGTCCTGATCAATCAAGTTGAGGGAGAGCTAAAGAATTCTACAGACACTGACAGACATAAAAGTACAACATCATAGAGTAGAAAGAGTTAAGTACAAAGGAATTATATTGATACATTGATCAAAAAGATATTGTAAGTAAATATATCTGAAAATCTGCAATTCTGTTGCATTAGAAATATGTCATTTTGTTTCAGTTTAACCATTAAAGCATTAAGTCTCTTAACAGAGTAGGACTTAACAGTCTTTTTTAATTGAGGTATATCCTAATAGATTACCAGAATATTGACTCATGATTGTAGCACCGGTCTTACCTAAAGCCTATTGACAGTCTAAGAAGGAGGCTGATTCAAGGATGGTAGTAAGATTTGCATAAAGCCTATTGACAGTCATCAGACTGATTCAAGGATGGTAGCGTAGATGTCAGATACTAAGTGACAACCTATGTATTGAAAATCCTCTAACAAGGTCACACTTAATAGTGTGTTTGTAACCTTTAACAGGGTTGGCTCCTAATAGGGCTCACTTCAGAAGAGTGAAAATTTGGGGTACCGGTCCCAGTGGTTTTTCCCTTAACAGGGTTTCCACTTTAAAATCCTTGTGTTATATGTGTATGGTTTATTACTTTATTGTTTTACATTCTACATATGCATTTATGGATTAACTGGTACACTTTGCATATTTACTGAGTATCGGTAAATACAGTTTACTACTTATTGGTTATTAAGGAGAATAAGGATAGACAAGGTAAACCGAGAGACATTTATTTGTTTCAAGTATTTCAAAGGCACGCATCTTGTTGGGACTTAATAATTTGAGAAATATTGATTTGTGGATCGAAATTTTAAATTTGATAAATTTCTGAGGCCACTGATTCACCCCCCCCTCTCAGTTATTACTAATAATTGTTATCAGAGCTTGTGTGCTTAGAAGGAAGGTTTCAAGACCTAAGTAAAAGATCACAAGATGAACAGACAAGATGTGCCTAAGTTGAACAAGGACAATTTTGCTTCATGTCAAAGCAGGATAAAGCTTCACTTATCAGGTATTGGCAATGATATTACTCAATACATAGAAACTGAATATGTGTTGCCTACAGGACCATTGACTGTGGATCAATTGAGAGTAAAGAATGAACATAACTGCATGGTTATAGAACTTTCAGCCTCACTCTTTGATTCTTAATTTGAGGATGTCAAAGATTGCAAAAATGCAAAGACAATGTGGGACAAGTTGAAACTTGTACATTGTGGTGATGCAAATTTTCTGAGAGCCAAGGCAGAAAGCCTTAGAGGAAAGTTTGATGATCTAAGAATGAAAGAAGGTGAAAATATCACACAGTACAACATAAGAATAAAAGAATTAGTCAATGCTATACGAGGTGTTGGAGGTACACTTGAAGAGGAGACAGTGGTAAGTAAAATCCTAAGAACCTTACTGCCCATATATGTTATTAGAGTCTCTGCTATTCAAGAAATGAGAGCAGTAGAAAATAATACAGTCACTCTTGATAGCCTGATTGGTAGACTAATTTCATTTGAGATGAATAACTTTGATAATAGTGTCTTAC
>MU223225.1:11156295-11204189 GCA_018584345.1 Thuja plicata
TTCTGTAATGAGCATGGTATAAAAAGACAAGTTTCTACACCAAGAACACCACAACAAAATGGGATTGCTGAGAGAAGGAATAGATCAATAGTTGATTGTGCAAGAACACTGATGATAGAGAAGGACAACACTCAGATCGTCTGGAGGGAAGCTATTAGCATTGTTGTGTACACACTTAACAGAGTACAATTAAGAAAGGACTAAAAGAAGACTCCTTATGAGCTATGGTATGGTAAAACACCCAATTTAAGTTACTTCAAAATATTTGGTAGTCAATGTTATATCTTAAAAGATCAAAGAAATGGAAAGCTAGATGCCAAAAGTGATGAAGGTATTTTTCTGGGGTATTCTACCAAAAGCAAAGCTTTTAAATGTTTAATCAAGGCTTCTAACAAAATAGTTGAAAGTGCAAATGTAAAGATTAATAAATTTGCAGAAAAGAATGATCTGGAAATCACAAAAGAACCAGAGGACTACAACAAGTTTGTATACTGCGAAGAACCCACAACTCTACCTGAGCAACAGTGCATAAATCTAGAACAATAGAATGTTGCAACTGACGGTCAAAATGTTGTTGCCGACGGTTAGGATAATGATCAAGATAATGTGCAAGGTAATGAAAATAAAGCTGATATGCAAACAGTTGTACATGTACTTGCAAGAAATGTAAGAAGGAACCATCCAGAGGACCAGATCATAGGAGATAAGAAAGCTGGTACAAGAACAAGAAGTAAGTCTTTAAACTCAAATTGCTTAATCTGTGAGTTTGAACCAAAGTCTGTCAATACTACACTAGATAATGAAGAATGGATAAGTGCTATGAATGATGACATTGAACAGATTGAGAAGAAAAAGACATGGTCACTTGTGCCAAGACTAGATGACAAGAATGTCATCGGTACAAAATGGATATTCAGAAACAAACTGAATGAGAATGGAGAAGTCACAAGGAACAAAGCAAGACTAGTATGCAAGGGGTATGGAAAAGAGGAAGGTATAGACTATGGAGAAACCTTTGCACCCATTGCTAGGATAGAAGGAGTAAGAATTATACTCACTTATGCTGCATACAAAGGAATCAAGGTATATCAAATGGACGTCAAGTCAGCATTCCTAAATGGAATACTTGAAGAAGAGGTATACATTGAACAACTAGAAGGGTTTGTAGATCCAGACAAAAAGAGCATGGTATGTAGACTTCACAAAGCCTTGTATGGATTAAAAAAATCTCCTAGAGCTTGGTATGAAAGACTTCATTCCTATCTAATAAGTATTGGATTCATAAGGACTAGTGAGAACAATAATCTTTATTTGAAAGAAGATAATAATGCTAACACTTTGATTGCTGAAATATTTGTTGATGACATCATATTTGGAGGAAATGATATGCTATGAAAATCATTCGCTAATGAGATGAGCAAGGAATTTGGGATGTCTATGTTTGGAGAGATCAAGTTCTTTCTTGTTCTGTAGATCATTCAACAAAGTGAAGGTATTTTCATTACATAGTCCAAATACATCAAAGAAGTTCTGCAAATATTCAAGATGGAAGATTCCAAACCTGTTGGAACACTGATGGCTACTGGATGCAAATTAACAAAGGAAGACAAGACAACAAAGGTAAATCAGACTCTATATAGATCCATGATAGGAAAACTCATGTACATTGTACACACTAGACCAGATATTGCACATGCAATAGGAATTGTTGCTATATTTTTTGCTAACCCTAGGGAATCACATATAATTGCTGTGAAAAGAATTCTAAGATATCTGAAGAATACTGAGGAATTTGGCTTATGGTATAGAAGAGAAGGAAAATTTGAACTAAAAGTGTTTACTGACACTAATTGGACTAGAAATCTTGATGACTGGAAGAGCACAACTAGAGGAGCATTCTTTATGGGTGATAGAATTGTCACATGGATTAGCAAGAAGCAAGGATGCATCTCTCAGTCTATTGCAGAAGTAGAATATGTTGTTGCTGCTGCAAACTGCTCAAATATTGCATGGATCAAACAGTTGTTGGAAGGTATGCATATGAAAATCAAAGAACCAGTAGTTATTTATTGTGACAACACCAGTGCAATAAATATTTCTAAGAATCCAGTCATGTATGCGAAGACTAAACACATTGCAATCAAGTATCATTACTTAAGAGAACAAGTTCAAGAGAAAGAAGTTATACTTGAATATGTGCAATATAAATAACAATTGGCTGATATCTTCACCAAGCCACTGCCAAAGGATACATTTGAGTAACTGAGGAAAATACTAGGGGTAAAACCCATGTCTAACAGTCAATAAAATAAAATAACGCTGCATCAACCATATATTATCAGAATATCATTCACGATTGATGCAAGCAAAAGCTGAACTTCAACGCTACATCTATATACAGAAAGGTATATATCAGAACCAAGCATAAGAGTAGATTGTTATATTGATAATGGATAAGGGAAATTCAAGGAATATATTATGGAAAGAAGAAATTGGTTGACAGAGTGTCAGATATTTTGTAAAATATTTGTTTGACATTGTTGTCAAAGGGAGAGAATGTTTCCATATTATCATCAGAATCAGATTACTCCAAACAGGAAGAGATCATATCCAAAGGGAGAGAAGTTGTATAAAAGTTTCAAACAAAAGACAGAGACATCAAAGAAGAAAAACAGTGACACCAAAAGAGGTCACAACACATCAGAAGAGGAAAAAGGAAAACTGCAAGAATCAAATCGAGCTAATACAGAGCTCACTGGCAATTAGACATTTTAGCAGTTATCAAAACAAACTATTTGGTAATTTGATAAATCTCAACAATTATATTTCATATTGTATTAGAAATAGTATAGTATGATAATATAGTATGTTGCCATCAATGCCAAAGGGAGAGATTGATGACATGCAACTGATTAAATGGTTTACTATATTAAGTTGAAGATGATGCAAGACATTAAATCAGTTAATGGTTTGTATTGTCATTGATGTCAACTTGATATCATCTGTATGGTCATATACATAATGCCAAAGACTTCAAAGAATCAATGGAATAGAGGTTATGCTTTCAGCAATGCATAAAAGTCAAGTATTCACTAAGTGACAGAATATACCAACGGAGTGCACACCATCGGTAAAGATAGAGATATAGGTCATAGTGATGCCTGATGAGCAGAAGACAGTACTGCCTGATGAAGCAGAATCAAAGGATGCCCGAAAAGCTAAAAATAGTGTTGCCCGATGAGCAAGATCCAATGATGCCTGACGGATGGAGATCCCGAAGCTAACTGAAGTGACACCGATGGAACTGGCATTTGTTACCGATGATGAACTGTAGAATTGATCGAAAAAATAGAGAGATCAAAAAATGACAAAATATCAAGTTGGCAGAGCTAAAGGATAGACCTAACTGGTTGTTTTATTTGTTTTATTTTGACCACAATTAAGTAAGTGATTTGTACAGTTGGCAAGAAGATAACTACAAGATAAATCAGGAGTTAAAGCCATAAATCAATTTGGCTGTATTATTTTTCACGCCAAGAATTAAGGAATATCATGTCTATTTAAGAGACAAGCATTTTTCATTCTCAAGGTGGTCAATAATCAATCAGAAACACGGGGGAGTGAACTAATAGAAGATGCTGAAGAGAAACTGATGAAGGATTAACTTCATGCAGTCCTGATCAATCAAGTTGAGGGAGAGCTAAAGAATTCTACAGACACCGACAGACAGAAAAGAACAACATCAAAGAGTAGAAAGAGTTAAGTACAAAGGAATTGTATTGATACATTGATCAGAAAGATATTGTAAATAAATAGATCTGAAAATCTACAATTCAGTTGCATTAGAAACAGGTCATTTTGTTTCATTTTAACCATTGAAGCATTAAGTCTCTTAACAGAGCAGGACTTAATAGTCTTTTTTAATTGAGGTATATCCTAACAGATTACCAGAAGGTTGACTCGTGATAGTAGCATCGGTCTTACCTAAAGCCTATTGACAGTCTAAGAAGGAGGCTGATTCAAGGATGGTAGTAAGATTTGCATAAAGCCTATTGACAGTCATGAGACTGATTCAAGGATGGTAGCATAGATGGCAGATACTAAGTGACAACCTATGTATTGAAAATCCTCTAACAAGGTCGCACTTAACAGTGTGTTTGTAACGTTTAACAGGGTTGGCTCCTAACAGGGCTCACTTCAGAAGAGTGAAAATTTGGGGTACCGATCCCAGTGTTTTTCCCTTAACAGGGTTTCCATGTTAAAATCCTTGTGTTATATGTGTATGGTTTATTACTTTATTGTTTTACATTCTACATATGCATTTATGGATTAACTGGTACACTCTGCATATTTACTAAGTATCGATAAATATAGTTTACTGCTTATCGGTTATTAAGGAGAATAAGGACAAACAAGGTAAACTGACAGAAAGTTATTTGTTTCAATTATTTCAAAGGCATGCATCTTGTTGGGACTTAATAATTTGATAAGTATTGATTGGTGGATTAAAATTTTAAATTGGATAAATTTCTGAGGCCACTGATTCACCCCCCCCTCTCAGTTATTACTAACAATAATGTGATAATCAGTTTTTGGATTTAGTTTTATTATTCAATTTGATTTCAATTTGTCAAGCATATATTCTTATATATACATCATGAGTATGTTGATTTGAATAGAAAAAAAGAGAAGACATTGAGGCTTTTATTGATAACATTTTAAGAATAGTTGTGCATAATCAATTTTTGACAGACAAGTATTGATTGATTTAGAATCTATGATTAGATATTATGCACCATTCAACACAACAAACTATATTGTTATTAATGATGTATAGTATTTAGTGTTGACATCCAAGTTTTGTTGTCTATTAGTGTCCCACACATAGTCATAATCAAGGTAGGTTGGTCGGTCATCACTGCAACTGAGCCATCCAACTAAGTCTGAGACTGAATAGTGGTTACTGCCGAGAAAGTCAGAGGTCCCCGAGTACTTAATGGATGCTGATCACAATCATTTTTGAGTTTCATAGAAGGGTTAGTGCTGAGTGACAACATATAGTTATGCTGAGTGAGACAGTATTTCTCGAGCACTAGTGTTTGGTTATACCGAGTAAAATTTTTTTTGTATGTGTTTGGAATGGCACAAACACCAAGGTAAACCATTTTGGCTGACTTCTATGGAGCATTTAATGATCATGCATAGATATTTAATGCATTAATTGTGGGTTAGTTTTATGATCGTGGATCCCTATGCAAGCCATGCAACCAATCAAAATTAGGGATGCCTAAGTAGAAAATGATGATGGATCTAGATCATTGATCTTGATCTGGATGATCTATATATGGGATTATTCAAACCCTAATCCATATGTGTGTGTATTTTTATGTGTGCAGAAGTATGTTTGTTTGGATTCATATGTGAAGAGAAGAGATCAAGAGCATATGCATGTTTTCCATATCTGAAGCATTAACTAGACAGGGTGACCGAGCAGAGCAGTGAAGAGAAGAACAAAGATAAATCAGATTGAGAGATCAGTTAAGAGTTGGAAAGAGGAGATCCATTATCAAAAATTTTAGTGCATATTGAAGGATCAACTACTGATACATTATAACAAGTGAATCAGGTTAAATCTCTTAACAGAGTGGTCATAACAGGCCTTTGTGAATCTCTTAACTGAGTGCTTACTTTGTTGTAAGTTTAAATCCTTTAACAAGGTAGATTGTATAAGTCTAAAATCTCCTAATAGGGAAGACCCCTTATAGGGTAGATCATCAGAAGTGATCAAAACTTTGGAGCCCTAACAGGCACACTTTATTACTGTAGTAGTGAAGATTTGTGGGTGTCATCCCCACCCCAATTTTACCTTCAAGGGTTTCTAGGTTACCAAAATATTTGTGTTATGTGTTCATAATTAGATTCTAATCTTTAAAGCTTTTCAATTTATGTTTATGAATACATGGTTGAATTAGTTTTTTTAGAATTGGTAGAAGTTTTATAGATCTGATTCATCCCCTCTCAATTACTGCTTTCCCATATTAGACTTCCAACAATTGGTATCAGAGCTTTGTTATCTTAAAATAAGTCTAACCACTTGAGAGTTAAGATATTGGAAATGGAGGCTTATAAGTTGGGAAAGGTCATTGAGAATAAAAATATTGATATTCAGCTAGCACTCCAACAACTTGACACAACAATAGAAGAATTGATAAAATCCTTAAAATCTAGGAAGGAATTAGCAACTCAGATGAAAGATATTCTATATAGAGAAGAAGAGACCGAAGGTCTATTTGACAATGAAGATTCAAAATAAAGTGAACAAGAAACTCAATCAATAACACTATGTGAGGTGGTTGATCAAAAGAAGAAAGCTGAGGAAGATATGACACTTGCAAAAGCTCACAAACAATAAGTTAGAGATGGTCAACCAACTGTTATTTGCAAATCAAGATATAAACATAAAATAAATTAAAATCACATATCTGAGATCTGAGAACAATCAACTGAAAAATGAGTTGAGATCTGAAAGAGAACTTATTGAGAGGATAAACAAACCGAATGAAGCATTGAGATACTTTGAGTAACTAATGAGATCACCAAGAAGGAATAGTGACACATCTGGACTTGGACATACCAAGCACCAGTCTTCTACTGAAGAAGGAGAATCATCAAACAGTGGAGAATTGAGGAATGCAAATCCAAAGAACAACAAGCCTACATGTTATCAGTGTGGGAAACTAGGTCACACAAAAAACATATGCCAAAGCAAGAATAGTAAGTCAAATCCTAAAACTAAATTCAATGGATACTATTTTAACTATAAAAAGGATGGACATCAGGCATATGAATGTAGGTCAAAGACTAGAAATACACCTACTTCACCTAGATTCCAAGGACATTGCTACAATTGTAAAAAATTTGGTCATAGAACCCAAGATTGAAGATCTAATGCAAAATCCAAATGGACATCCAAGAAACAAGGCAATACACCAAGGAAAGGTAACACATTAAATCAAGATTATGAGACAAGGCATAGTTGTCATTATTGCAATGAATATGGTCATGTTGCAAAAAATTATATTAGTACACATTTTAGAGGTAAATCCAAAAGTTGGATGAATGGAAGTATGGTCTGCTATAGTTGTCACAAGATCGGTCATACCATGAAAGATTGAAAGACAAGAGCCCCAACACCTACTGTTGAGAATATAAGGAATCAGATGAATCTGACATGGAGAAAGAAAGAAGATGTAAGAAGTAGTGGATCCAGTGAAGACGAGATCACCTAATCCAATAGATCAGGTGATCACACTACTTCCAATTAAGCAGAAAGGTATGTAAGGAACTATTTTCTCAAAAGCTATATTTTACACCAGTTCCTAACATAAGATGTATTAAAGTCCATATCTGCTAAGTTAAGATGCATTAGGATAGATTTGAGATAAGATCCAATAAAAGGAATTGTAATGAATATTTGATGTCAAGCATTAGTATCAACACATGCCGACCTGCCATACCAACTGAGCTAATATGTTGACCGAGCATTAGCCGACCGAGCGTCAGTGGTGACCGAGTCACTATTGTGATCGAGTGGTGTGTGATAAAAAACAATTTAATCTAGGACCAAGGACAACTGTTATCCACCTACCACTACACAAAGCATTTATTGAAGACCTAATATGACCATTTGAGGGTATATAACCAGTTTAGGCATTCATTCTTCATTCCACACAATGATTAGAGTTTGTAGAGCACTTCTTAAGGTGATTCAAGAGAAATTTGGGTAGAGTTTGAAAATATTCCACATGTGTATCGTCAACAAGTATTGAGAAGGTTGAAGAACCATTGTTGATGAGTTACATAGAACCTCTTTCGCGAACCCTAACTTGAATAAATGGAATCTAGTTCATCTGTTGGCATGAAAAGATAAGACAAGGCAATGATGAATGTTTAGTTGGTCAGGAGAAACACATTTTCACACCTAATTTCTGATCATTTCCTAAAACTGCGATGAAGGGAGATCTTACAGATCCCTATCATCAATTCCACCCAAGGTACTAATGATCCATGATGTGCGAGCAAGCTATATGTGCAAAGTTGGAGACTTTGAATTAAGGGAAGTGTATAATAAATTATGTGAAAACAAAGTCTTAAAGGATGATCATCAACATACTGCTGAGAAAGGGTCAGTCTGTTCCCTAGACTTCCCACACAACTTTAAGGTCGAGTGGATCAGGATTATGTTGAGAAGAACACACGATATGTGTATATGGTTGGAAAATGGACCAGTAAAGATAAAAATACATTATTCACCGAGTTACTGGTTATCCCATTGTACAAGGGAAGTGTACAATGTGTAGTCAGAAAAAGGAGGATATTGAAAAGTTCACTTTGGCCGAGTGGAACAAATGAGTAATGAAAATTTCTATGATCACCAATCTAGAAATTGATTTTAGAGTTAGAGTCATTGCACACAAATTCTATCAATCTAGAAGATCAAACAATGTCCCATGTGTAGCAGTTGATCAGGCATGGAAAATAGTAAATAAGGATCATACTTATGATATTTTTGAGTTACAGTTGACTCAACTTGCCGAGAACCTATCAGCAATAAGGAAGGCAAAGAACTCTATGTGTAAGTTCAGTTCCTTACTTTTTTTTATATTATTTCATGTATAGAACACTTTTCCTACAATTGGAGATGTTGTATGGAGTTAGGACCGACCAATAATAGTTCAAATTACTGAGTTCATTCAACAGTTAGGAGATAATTTTGATACTATGATGGGTAGTTATTTTGTGGAGTTCAAGAAAAAAATGAGATTAAGGAGTAGAATCCCGGTTTCACTAGTGGAGAAATATTATAATGATGTTTTCTTTCTAGTTGATACTGATAACACTTATGTGAAATCTTTAGTACTAAGGGTAGCATGGCTAAGGCCATTTCCCTATGAAGTAAACATAGATGAAACATCTATAGCTATTAAAACTCTACTTGCAGATGAAATTGATAGAAAGGCCAAGAGATTTGGAAACTATGATGAAGCTAAAACAAAGATAACTTCAAATTTGAAGGTTGCAACAATGGAGAAGAAGAGAAAGAAAATTATGAAGAATCTTGATAAGATGTTAGGAGAAGAAGAAGAAGAAGAAGCACCAGTAAATATCACAATAGGTCAAGGAGAGGACCAATCTAGTGATTCTAAGGAAAGTGATGATGATGTGGAAGTGGAAAAAAAGGGCAAGAAAGTGATGGTTTCCAAGCCAGCCAAGAAGAGGAGTTCATAGAAAAAATCTACTCCTCCTGACACATCTCGACCGAAAACTAGAGCATAAATAGTTACTATATTTGTCAAGCCAACAAAGAAGAAGTTGGTAAAGGATGTTGAAGGGGTAAGCTTAGGAAAGAGAAAACAAGTTCAAACTGAATCTGAGATGAGCCACCCTAAAAGGAAGCCGAGAAGAAAATATATTATGGGTAAAGATGAAGAAGATGAAGAACTGAAAAAAACTGAGGACATCAACAAGTTAAAAGTTTCAACACATAGACATCCTTCTAATGTTGATGAAATTTCTCACAACATCTGGGATTCAATAGGTTTGTCAGGTTTTAAGTTTATTAAGTTTGAGAAATTAAGAAAAACTGATAAGGCAAAGATAGAAGAAGCTATGATGGACATGTTAGTATCATATAAGATGACACATTTGGAGACTGGGAACCTAGTCCCTGATGAACTAGAAAACAAAATTAATTAGAGATGGTAGTATGCCATGATTATAGAAATGCAAATTAGAGAAGGAGAATTAGCTCAAAGTATGCCTGAGTTAACAAAGAAAGAGAAAGCTAAATTTATGGATCAATATAAGAATAGATTCATTCCTAAATTGAGATCTTATTCCATACTAAAGAATTATGTAGAAGGTATTGTGAAATAAAACCAAAGGATATGGAAGATCATCTTTGGATTAATAGTTGACAATAATAAAGATGAAGGCACATCTACAAGTAGAGCTTGACAATAAAGAAGACATTGATGAGCCAGATAATAATGAGGATAAAACACATGATGATATTGAAGATGAAATGATAGAAATTACTGAGGATGGGATGAAGGAAGATGTTGAAGATGAGGAGAAAGACAAAGTTGAGGAAGAAAAAATTGAGGACTTAATAGTTGATGAGGCAACATAAGCTTTGAATGCCAAGGAACAGGGAAATGAGGCACTCATAATTCCAGATTCACCTACTGAGTCCAACCTTGAAGACAATGCAGAGGGAGATAAAAGCAAAGAAGAACAAGCAGAAAAGTCCATACTAGATATCTCCAAATAACTTGAAGAAGTCACAGAGGTGACCAAAACTCTTGAGACCGAGAAGAAACAAGAACCTAAGGAGAAAGAGGCCATTCAAGCATTGGTACAATTACCTAATGTTAATCCTCTAGTATTTAGCGGAGTTCTGAGTGTTGATACATCTATTGAATGCATCCTTAATACTCAGAAGGAGATAACATCAATCAATGGTGATACTACTATTTTGAAAGATGAACACAGATTGAGTAGTAGCTCACCAGAGCCAATGAAGAAGAAATCACATAAGAAGAAGAAGGATAAGAGATCTAAAGTTACAATTGATGGAGTTATAGTCATTCCAAAATGGGATACTGATAAATTATCTTATGAGAAAATGCTAATCTTGCAAGACTTACTAAACAAGAAGAGGAAGCAAGAAGAAATGAAATGAGAACATCAACAGAAGCTGGTATTACATGAAATAAAAGAAATATTTGTTGATGCATTTGAATTTAAAGACCTAAATGAGAAGGCACCTATCTTGGAACAACTTGTTCACATTGTTCAGAAGGTGAACACCAATGACATATAAACAAATGAGAAATTCCTACAACGATCTAAGAGAAAATTTGAGACCAAGGTACTTGAGAAAGTTGCAACAAAGCTTACCGAGAAGAAGGTTGCACTTTTTGATCTGGTCAGAAACTTAGAAGAAGTCATAGAGAATGTTTTCTCTTTGTACAAACAACTATGTGATACTAAATTATTTACAAAGGAGAATCAACAACTTATTCAGAAGCTACAAATAGATTTAAAGTCAACATGACAGTCACTGATCACAGATGCAAGTTCAAGCTCTTTTCATTTTAGGAAGTTGATACATGCCCAAGGGAGACTAGCCGAGCTTATGGCTAATAATGGAAGAATAATGGTGAAATTGGTTTCAATTCAGACAATGTTGATACCTCATTTGGAGTTTATACAGAAAGAGGTGAAAGTGCGAAAGGAACTAGCACAAAAAGATCCACCTCTGAACATTACAGAGAGTTTGATTGATCTAGCTGCCGAGCTAGAAGTCAAATTTCAAGTTTTTTAATCTGTAAGGACAAGTTGGGATGACGCATTGGAAATGATATTATAGATCCATAAACCATTTTTGGATAAGTATGGTTTGACCCCAACGACCCCAATAGAGTAAAGTGACAAGCATGACAAAAACAAGGAGAAAATGTCATAAGATTCAACAGGGGAAATGTAAGTATCTATGTACATATTTTGTATAGTTAGTGAAGTCTTTATGGAGAAAGACTGATTCAAATCCTAGGGGGAGTTCTGAGTTCTACATTTTAATTTCTTTTGAGTACTATATTTTTTTTTTGTAAAGGACTGAAGAGTCATGACAAAGTGTTTTTTCCACTAATGAAAAAGGGGGAGATTATTGTTCTCCAAGTTTTGTTGTCTATTAGTGTCCCACACTTAGTCATAATCAAGGCAGGTTGGTTGGTCATCACTATGACCGAGCCATCCCACTACGGCCGAGACCGAGCAGTAGTTACTCCCAAGAAAGTTAGAGGTTGTTGAGTACTCAATGGATGTTGAGTTGCATAGAAGAGTTAGTGCCAAGCCACATACCAATCCAGACAATATTGACTAAGAACTAGTGTTTGGTTATGCCGAGAAATTTTTTTTTTGTATATGTGTTTGGAATTGCACAAACACCATGGTAAACCATTTTGGCCGACTTCTATGGAGAATTTAATGATCATGCAGAAAGATTTAATGCATTAATTACAGGTTATTTTTATGATCATGGATCCCTATGCAAGCCATCCAACCAATCAAAATTAGGGATGCCTAAGAGGAAAAAGATGATGGATCTAGATCGTTGATCTTGATCTGGATGATCTATATATGGAATGCTTCAAATCCTAATCCATATGTGTGTGTATTTGTATGTGTGTGGAAGTATGTATGTTTGGATGTGAATGTGAAGAATAGAGATCAAGAGTATATACATGTTTTGATATCTGAAGAATTTACTAGACAGAGTGACCGAGCAAAGAAGTGAAGAGAAGAACAAAGATAAATCAGATTGAGAGATCAGTTAAGAGTTGGAAAGAGGAGATTCATTATCAATATTTTTAGTGCAGACTGAAGGATCAAGTATAGATACATTCTAACAAGTGAATTAGGGTAAATATCTTAAGAGAGTAGTCATAACAGGCCTTTGTAAATCTCTTAACCAACTGCTTACTTTTTTTTAAAGTTTAAATCCTTTAACAAGGTAGATTGTATAAGTCTAAAATCTCTTAACCTGGCAGACCCCTCATAGGGTAGATCATCATAAGTGATCAAAACTTTGTAGCCCTAACATAAACACTTTATTACTACAGTAGTGAAGATTTGTGGGTCTCATCCCCACCTGAGTTTTACCTTCAAGGGTTTCTGGGTTACCAAAATATTTGTGTGATGTGTTCAGAATTAGATGGTAATATTTAAAACATTTCACAATATGTTTATAAATACATGGTTGAATAAGTTTGTTTAGAATTGGTAGAAGTTTTATAGATATGATTCACCCCCCCTCTCAGTGACTGCTTTCCCATATTAGACATCCAACATTTAGTTGTGGGATCTAAATGACAGTCATGTATTCTGATCTTTGTATGTTGAAAATTATGAAAGAGTTGAGAATCTTATAAGGAAAATATTAATAAATCCAGTGAGTCACAAGTCCAGGGAGGCATTAAAAATGTCAGCAGGACAACATCAGTGAGATGTAAAAATTGATTTAAAGTATGAATCTAGTGAGGCTAAATTTGAGTGTTTTTATTCCCTAGGAGGGTTTCCACTCAAGACAAAACTTATGTCAATCTTTTGTGTATGATGAGTACTTATTGTTATTTGTATTATTTTATTTAATATTTTTCAAGTTTATTGATGGTCCTAAAATAGGTTAAAAGTTTTATTTTGCATATAATTACCGATTCACCCCCCCTCACTAATCATTGTAATCCAATAGTATATATGCACTCTACTTCTATCATAGACCAAGTAATCATGGGTAGTATATTATTCATCAATTTTAAAAATCCTTTAAACAAAGAAAAAATGTAACTAATTATTGACTTACTTCTATCTAAACCAAGTTAGCTCATTTATAATCAACAAATACATATGCATATAACATATTTCCCTCATTATTTGTCCCATGATAACTATGGATATTCAAACTTGCACTTCCATATGACTTTGTACCAAAATGGAAACTCTTGTATATGTCGGATATAATCTACAAGATAAACTCTAGATAAGAAGATGCGTCTTGTTATGATATTCAATGGATTCTTGATTTAATTTTTTGAGAAAGAAGGGATAAATTTTATTGAAAGGAAATACAATGATACTAGGTGAATCACCAAACCATATAATTTACTTGTAATATTTAATTTTTTTCATAAAATAATATCATTTAAAACTAATATAGTGCCCCACCAATAAACCCTAAGAACATGAGGTCAACTATGCACTTAACATTTTTTTTTGAAAGGAAAGATATAACATTAGTACATAAGTGAAACCATAATCATAATGTAAAAGTACTTGTATAAACATAACAAAAGTGAGTCACGATCATCAATTTGATCGTGCACAAGCGAAAGACTTGAATCACTTCCAAGGATTCTAAGAGAACCCAAAAAAATATACAAAAATAGACATTCCATGCTCAAGTCACCACGTGAGAGATCATATCACATCCATGAACCTCACATAATAAGACTAGACCATCAACAATGGTTTCAAAATGAGGAGACAAGTTCATCCTCAGTGCAATCTATTACAAGGTTTATTTTAAGTCCAAATAAAAAGTGAACATAACAACATAAAAAAAATTAGAAAATGAATTGTAAATACTTGAAAAGTATCTTGAGAACATAAGAAATCCAAATATAAAATCCAATTTTGCACATAGCCTCGTGAAGTGCTCATTGTCTTTGGTAAAAAATGTGCTATAACATAGTGCATATGTGCTAAAAGAATTAACATATGTGCTAAAATAAATGGTAAATGCGCTAAATTTTTTAATATATGTGCTATTTTATTTAATATATGTGCTAATGTATTTAACATATGCCCTAATAGGCCCTGGAAAATGAAATTTTAGTCTAAAAATTACTTCTATATGAGGTAATCTCATTTTGATGACAAGGTAGGTTTTTCAACACCAACGTACAGATGAAAATGCAACGCTAGCTCCATACTGGGGAGTAACATATAAACATATTTGAGGCCATAATCACTTGAAGAAATCAAGACAATAATATAAAGGAAAATACTCTACTAAGCATAAAGCATCAAATACATGTATCTGTTGGAATTTGTTGCTGATGTTTTTTTTGGCATTCATGTTTTTTCATTGATGTCAACATATGTTTTTATGGATGTAGAACAGACTGATTATTACTATTTCTTGATGACTGACAGAAGTGTATGGGTACTGTATCATTGATTTAGAATGAGCGAAGATGGTTATGTGTATAGGGATATGTTGTGATCTTATGCCTAAGGTCACATAGCTTAATATTGCCGATTGGATGAGTTACAAATGTTTTAGTGAAGACTGGGTACTGGATGGTGATACTGATCTTTGACAAAGTTAGTCTGTATATTTTGAGTATAACTTACGAGCGACGTAGATTCAGGGTATGTGAGCTTAAGAGATGTAAAAAGACATTTTAAGGAAGGTTTTTAATGTTTCATGGGTTGTAGAACTCTTGGTAATGTCAGTTGTGGTGTGTGTTCTGGAGGATACCTATTTGGCACCGACTTCAGATATGAAGCGTGGATTATGGATTGTGACCATGAATTATGGATATTGGATTATATTTGATGAATTGTAATTGATGTTTACTTGTTATAGGTACCATGTGTATCTTAGCAAGGGGTTAAGTAATTATTCGTACATTTAGAAAGCCTAATTGGCTGACCTAATTTATTATTGTAATAGAGTATATATATGAGAGAGCTTTTCTTGTTGGAAAGAGTGATTGTGGAAGAGACAAAAAAGTGTGGAAGTTGTGAGCTTGTTTGTATGAAGTCTACTAGATGTAGAGCATATGTTGTGATTATGTTACTTCATTGGAACTGACCAAGCAAAGACAGTTTCTATCAGATAGTTCACTGGACTCTATATTTCTTATATACACTTGTATTTCAGATTGTAAGTCCTGAGGATGGGTTTAACCTTCTTTAGGCAGTGTGCCTGGGTAGTGAGCCCAATGTTACTCTTGAATCCTCATAGGGTCTGTCCTTTAACAGGGAATTTGTACTATAATGCATCAATAAGATCCTAATAGGGCTAAATCTTTGAACAGTGATACTATACTCTCAGTACATCATTTGTGGGTGCTAATTCCCACCAGGGTTTTACCTTTAACAGGGTTTCCTCGACAATAAAAGATTGTGTTATTGTGTTTGCATTTACTGTGTTATCATTTGGATTAAAGTTTTTATTTATAAAGTTTAATGTTTAATAATCTTTCTCACAACTAATTCACCCCCCTTCTTAGTTGTGTTGGTGGATTGTTATTCCTAATAATATCACTGAAAGAGACTTAAGGATAGAAAGAGAACATCATGCTCAAAGATCTGTTATTAAAAGAAGATCACCACCTGTACACTGGTCCCCAATAGTGGTAGTGAAATTCCACCCTACTATGTGGAACCCTCAGGTCCACCCCACTGCGCTCATGGAGATAATCACCCGACCACAAACATACAAAGTCATACACATCAAGAATGGCTAACACACACACCAAACATAAGAATAACTCAAAGGATGGTACAAAGGTCCAGTGCAACACAATAAAATAGTACAGAAGGGTACCACTCACTGCTATAGTATCTAGACATGAGAGTACCAAATATAGGGAGTAGTCATACCACACACGTCAATACTAATAACTAAGGCTCAAATACCGTCTACCATCTACACGAGGCACTTGTAAAATTTGAAGATTCAATGGTTTCCACTAACTGCATAGGTAAATCTCTAACATATGTGGATTCCAATACTATTTACCACCCGCATGGGTCACTCTTGATATTCATGGATTCAATGGTTTCCACTTAATCATGCTTAATCATGTTTAATGTTATTCCCAATTAATTTTAATATATTTTCAATTTTTAAAGAACTCATTGACATGTCCTATACCAACTACTTATGGGTCAGGATAGGCATAAGGATCTACTCCCCATAGTTACTTAACATATCTAGTCCCAAGACTCAACATCACAAGACAGAGACCAAAATAACGACTTGTCCACTTGGTCTATACTGAGGACATAAGTAAAAAAATTCATCCACTTGGTCTACACTGAGGACATAAGTAAAACACTTCGTCGACTTGGTCTCTACCAAGGATGGGGTAGCGATAATTGTCCACTTAGTATAAAATAAGAACATAACCATAAAATGCACCATCTACTTGGTCTGCACCAAGGACGGGGATGACTTAAGCATCAACAAGCAAGAAAGAAAGAATTAGAGGATAAAGCACTCCCAAACACTCAAGGCATGCATAAAGTTAAGTGAAATCAATAAAAGGGCACAAATGCCAAACTACTCAATTGGCCACTATGCCAAGAGATTGGGTTCTAAAAGAATCCATCAAACATATTGGTGAAACACGAGGATGCTCACAAACCACAAAAGGCACTAAATTACAAATTTAAGCTAAAATCAACAGTGTAAAAATCTACATTTTAACAATAAACAGGTGAGTTTGGATTGCGATTACAAATGCCAAAAATATCCTCAATCCATTCCAATAGCACAATACTATTGTAATCATGGGGTACTAATAATCCCAATATTCCTATCACGCTAAGCATGGCAATATAAAAAACTAGGAGGCACACAAAATGGTGCGCCCATGATAACACCCAAAATTGAAACTTGGAATAAAGCTAAGAAAATAAAACCCATTTTCCCTTAGGCACTCAACAACACCATTATCAAATAAAATTCTTGTTCTGGACTCTTATAAAAAATGGGCAACATAACACCACTAAAACCACAATTTAGAAAACTAAAAACATGAAAAGCCCGTACCAAACCAATTGGGAAACATAAATAAATGATAGTATGGGATAATGTTAATTTTCAAACCACAATACTATAGAAATTCATTTCAAAGAAAACTATGATGCATAACAAAAGATATAGAAAGCCCTACCTCATGCCAAGAGGGAAACACAAAAATGGAGGAAGGAAAATAATTTTATCACCAAAACCAAAATGGCTCAACATAACAATTAGCAATGGAAGCCTAAATCCAACAAGCTGCTCCCCACGTGAATTTTTCAAGTGGATCAAGCAAAACAAGTAAATCGCTAATTTTTTCTAAGTCAATTTGAAGAAAAATCCAAATTCTCAAAATGTAAAAGTGAGGAAAATGAATTCTTTCCTCAAATATAAAGTCAATTTTCAAAAAGGACTTTAAATGAACCTTGTATTAGTTTGAACTAAGGATGAACATGTCTCCTCAGTTGGCATTTGTTGATGGTGGTCTGGTCTTATTTTTTGAGATTCATGGATGTGGTCTGATCCTTCACATGGTGGATTGAGCATGAATTGTAGTGCCCACCCATAATTTAATTTTCACTATTGATGCCAGAATCTTTTGGTTATTTTCATGATGATTAGGTATATGTTATGATTATTGTACTGACCCCATACTTGCATGTGTATGGTTAGCGTATATCTTTTATTTTGTTGTGTGGTGTGTCTATCTTACATTTTTGTATGATGTGTTTGATGTGGTATAGGACAGAGACATAGTTACTTGCATTGCAAGATCCACATGATCGACCGATCCCCATCATTGTCTGTTCTATATATTATGTACATGCTTGGCTTTGTGATGTTGGTTTGGAGGTACTAAGCATCGACTTCCCTGAATTGCCAGGATGAGCGTGTCCTATCACATTATCTCAGTGGTAAGAGAGGGGAGATAACATTCAGGCCTAAATCCTAGCATAAGAATTCGTCGAGGTGACATGAATTCGTGAACCCTTGTTTGAGCATGCTTATGTTGTTGCATCTTTTCTGCATTTTGATTTGGTCAGATTTCAGTATGCATGCATGAAGGTCAATGTGATGTTTTATCGCGATGTAAGTAAAAGGGTAATTATAAAGTTTAAATAATTGAACCTTCTAAGAATAATAAAATATAAAATATATAGATATTTAATTAATAGGGATTAATTAAATACCTATATTTATTAAAAGGGATTTAATTAAAAGTCTAAAGATAAATTTTGAAGATTCAATTAAATATTATGTCTAAATGGAAATTAAAAGGCATATTTAATATAAATAATTTATTAATATGCTACAAATATTATTCTTAATTAATAATAATAATAATAATAATATGCAATGTAATTGCATTTAAATAATATTAATAATAATAAATTGAGTTTTAATTCTAATTAAAATTTGAGTTTTGTGGAGAATTAATTATTTAATTACAAAAAAAAAGAGAAGAAAAGAAAGAAAGGATATTTATTTTAAAAATATATATATATGTAGATATAATACTTAATTTGGGAAAAGAAAATAAATAAATAAAATTTATTTATTTAATATTAAAAGAAGAAAGAGAAAGGGAATTGTGTATTTCTTTCTTATATATATATATATATAATACTTAATTTGGGAAAAGAAAATAAATAAATAAATAATTAAATTGATTTTATTTTAAAAAAAGAAGAAAAATAAGTGTCCCAACTGGTTTGGAATCTTCCATCTTGAATATCTTCAACACTTCCTTGACGTATTTGGACTGAGTGATATATATGCTTGCATCTTGTTGAATAATCTGTAGACCAAGAAAGAATTTGATCTCCCCAAACATAAACATTTCAAACTCTTTGCTCATTTCATTATCAAGGGATTTACATAACATTTCATTACCCCCAAATATGATATCATCAACAAATATTTCAGCAATCAGAATATTACCATCGGTATCTTCTTTTAAGTACAGATTGCTATTTTCACTTGTTCTTACAAATTCAATGCTTATGAGATAGGAGTGAAGTCTTTCATACCAAGCTCTAGGTGATTGTTTCAATCCATAAAAGGCTTTATGTAGTCTACATACTATATTTCTCTTGTCTGGATCAACAAACCCTTCTGGTTGTTTAATGTATACCTCTTCCTCCAGTATTCCATTTAGGAATGTAAATTTGATATCCATCTGGTATACCTTGAATCCTTTGTATGCAGCATAAGCAAGAAGAATTATTACTCCTTCTAGTCTAGCAACAGGTGCAAAGGTTTCACCATAATCAATACCTTCATCTTGTGCATACCCCTTGCATACTAATCTTTCTTTATTCCTTGTGACTTCTCCATTCTCATTCAGCTTGTTTCTGAATATCCATTTGGTACCGATGACATTCTTGTCATCAGGTCTCGGTACTAGTGTCCATGTACTATTCTTCTCAATTTTTTCTATTTCTTCATTCATAACACTGACCCATTCCTCATTTTTAAGTGCAGTATTAATAGATTTAGGCTCAAAATCGCAAAGTAAACATCTAGTGTTTAGTGACTTACTTCTTGTTCTCCTTCCACCCTTCTTGTCTCCTATGATCTGATTCTGTGGATGATGTCTTCTGACATACTTGGAAAGTTTTGGTTCAGCTCTTTGTCCATCACTCTATTCATCTTCTTGACCTTCATTCTGATCTCCATCGCTCGAAACATCATTTTGAGGATTTTCCTAGTTTTAGGTAATTCCAGCCTGATGCTTAGGTGCAATATTTTTTTGCTCAGGAACGATACACTGTTACTCAGGTAGAGTGTCAGGTTCTTTAGTGTAAACAAACCTATTTTATTCTTCTGGTTATTTTATTCTTTCCTTATCATTCTTCTCTGCAAATTCATCTATTCTTGCATTTTCACTTTCAATGATCTTGTTAGAGGACTTGTTAAGACAGTTATAAGCCTTGCTTTTGGTGGAATACCCTAGAAAGATACCTTCTTCAGTTTTGGAGTCAAGAATTCCATTTCTATCATCTTTCAAAATATAACATTGACTACCAAAAATTTTGAAGTAACTTACATTGGGTGCGTAACCATACCAAAGCTCATAGGGTGTCTTCTTTGTGTCCTTCAATTGTACTCTGTTCAATGTGTAGAAAGTAGTACTGACAGCTTCCCTCCAGAAAGTTTGAATGATGCTTTTCTCAATCATCAGTGTTCTTACACAATCAACAATTGATCTGTTTCTCCTTTCAACAATTCCATTTTTCTGTGGTGTTCTTGGTGCATAAACATGTCTTTTAATTCCATGCTCATTGCAATAGTTAGTGGATTCTTCTGAAATAAATTTCCCTTCTCTATATGATCTTAAACATTTCAATTCCTTACCACTTTGTTTTTCTACCTTAGCCTTATACCATTTAAACATCTTGAATGCTTCTGATTTGTCTTTTAAGAACATAATTTCCATCATTCTAGAATAATCATCTACAAAGAGAATGAAATACCTATCACCATAGTAACTCTTTGTCCTCACGGGTCCACATAAATTAGTATGGACTAATTCTAGAATTGCATTAGATGTATGGGCTTTACTCTTGAAACTAGACTTTGTCATCTTACCTTTTAGACAATTCTTGCACATGATATGCTCAGGCTTTGACATGCTCGGTATGCCTCTTACTCTTCTTTTATTGCTTATCTTCATCTTGTTGTCAAAATTCACATGACATAATCTCTTATGCCACAACCATATGTCTTCATTTGTAGTCATCAAACAAGTGGTGTTTATATCATCAAGATAGAAAAAGGTTACCTTTTGTTTGTTCACCAGTTCTGATCAACCTTCCTGATTCATTAAAGATCTTTACCTTTTTATTTTCAAATGCTACTTGGTGACCTATGTTATTCAGTTGTGAAACACTTAACAGATTATAATTAAGTCCTTTTACCCAGTAATAATTTTCACAGTTGATCAGGTTATTCAATGTTATAGTTCCTTTACCTTGAACTGGACAAGGTATGTCATTACCCATTCTTACTGATCCACCATTATAGTATTCAAAAGTTTCAAACTTTTGTTTGTCACTGGTCATGTGGTGAGTGCAACCATTATCTATAATTCAGACATCATTCTTACTAACCTTAGATATGAGTTAAGTCTCTACATACCTTTCTTCTTCTTTTTCTGAATCATCCTTCATGGCTACAAATACCATCTCAATGTCTTCATCAGATTCGGTGTCAGTATCATTAGCTTTGTTCTCAGCTATGTAACAAGCTTTCTTTCCTTTGTTCCTGTAGTCTCGGGCATCTCTTCTGTTAGATTTTTGGTTGCTTCAATAATCTCTATTATCACCTCTGTCAAAATTCTTTTCATATGTTCTCTCATTACTTCTGTCATCTTTTCTTCTATTAGGACATCTCACAGCAAAGTGTCCAACCTCTTTACAATTAAACCATACAAGTTGTAATTTAACTTTTTATCTACCTTTGCCTCTCTGCAATCTTCTTGCCATTAGTCCTTCAATCTCATCAAGTCCTTGGTCATCACTATCACTTTCACTATAATTTCTAATAGTGTGTCTATGACTTGACTTACTTATTTTCAAAGAAGATTTGAATGCAGACTCTATATATGGTAAGACACTATTATCAAAGTTATTAATCTCAAATGAAATCAGTCTACCAATCAAACTATCTAGAGTAACATTATTGTTTGCAACTTCTCTCATTTCCTATATAGAAGATACTCTAATAGCATATATAGGTAGTAAGGTTCTTAGGATTTTACTTACCACTATCTCTTCTTGAAGTATACCTCCAACTCCTCAAATATCATTGACTACCTCTTTGATTTTGTAGCTATACTGAGTGATATTTTCTCCTTCTTTCATCCTTAGGTCATCAAACCTCCCTCTTAGGATTTTTGCATTGGTTGTTAGTACATTAGCATCTCCTCCATATACCATCTTCAATTTCTCCCATATTTTCTTTGCAGAGGTGTAGGTTTTGACATCTTCAAACTCAACATCAGAGAGTGAGGAAGCAAGTTCTATCATCATGCAATTATGCTCATGCTTTTCTCTCAATTGCTCAAGTTTGTGAGGTCTTGTAGGCAACACATATTCAGTATCAAGGTGTTTAGTAATATCATTACCAATACCTGATAGGTGGAGTCTTATTATGCTTTTCCATGATGCAAATTTGTCTTTATTCAAATTGGGCACATCTCGTTTGTTCATCTTGTGATCTTTTGCTTATGTTAAATTCCCTTTCTAAACACACAAGCTCTTTAGAATAACTGAGAGGGGGGGGGGGGTGAATCAGTGGCCTCAAAAATATTCCAATAAATTAACCCAAAAACTTAGTACCACAATATTAGGCCTCTAGTTATCTTCAGTCCTACAATATGAATGCCTTCCAACAATCTTAACAAATAACTACTGCTCGGAGTTCACCGTTAAAAATTATTCTTACTATTTAACAATTAGAAGTCTTTCATTTACTGAAAAACAATAAATTTACTAGTGTATACCAATAAATCTATATTAGTTATGTGTAATGCAAACCACTAAATTAATGACTCATAAACACATTGACACATGGATTTTTAACGTGGAAACCCTGTTAAGGGAAAAACCACTTGGAACCAATAACCCAAAATTTTCACTCTTTTGAAGTGAGCTCGGTGAAGAGACAACCTTGTTAAAGGTTACAAACACACAGTTAGGTGTGACCTTGTTAGAGGATTTAAATAGAATAGTTTGTCACTTGATATCAGGCATCTCTATGCTACCTTCTATGACTAAACCCTGGTTTTTCAAATGGTATATGGCATCTCATGCTATCTTTGTGATCAAAATTTTTGATACTCCTTGGGATGTATATCAATATAGAAAGGATTGATAAGTCCTTATCGGTTAAGAGAATTTCCAAATCAATGGTTAAACTGAAACAATAAATGAATTGTACACATGTACAACTATAGTTTTGTATATTTTGAGATCTATTGTAAGCTTATTATACTTTTCTGATCAATGCATATTTTCAATACCTTTGCTCCACTTCTTTCTACTTGGTGATTTTGTGCTTCTCTATTTCTCGATGTTTGCAAAAATCTTTAGCTCTTTCCTCAGCTTGATTGATCAGTTTTGTATGAATTTGTTCTTCATCAGTTTCTCTTCAACATCCTTTTTCTCTATTCACTCCCCTAATTCATAATAAATTGGATTGTCTCTTTATAGACATGATATCACCATTTCTAAGTTCTTGACTTTCTTGTTCTTGGCGTGATCCACAATTCTAGCCAATCTTGCTTTAAATCTTTACTTTAGTTTTATCCCGTAGATTTCTCTTTGACAAATGGATAAAACAACTTTAAATATTTTACTTATCTATGGATTTAACTTGTCGATGAAAACAATGTTGACAATGAGTTAACTCTATCTTTAGCTCTTGCCAGCTAAGTATTTTGTCATTTCTGAACTTCTGTTCTTTCAGATGTTTAACTCTTTGATAGCTTCAGTCAACACTTCAGTTCTCCTTGGGCATATCCATCGGGGTTGTCTGTCCGTTAGGCATCACTGTGAAGTTCTTCTCGTTAGTAATGCTTTTGATTATGGTTGTCGGTAATGCTTGTTAGGTTTCTTTCTCGGGCAACACTGTGACTTTACATTTGGGTTTCTCTGTCCGTCGGGGTGCACTGCCCGTCGGTCCTTGTAGTCACTTAGTGAATACTAATATTTTATGCATTACTGAAAGCATAATATTTATCTCTCTAATTCTATGAATTCTTTGACACTTTGTATATAACCAATCATATTATATCAAGTTGACATTAATGACAATACAATCCATTAACTGATTTAATGTCTTCCATTGTATTTCTGCATTTCGGTGATCAACTTAACATCTTCAAACATTCAATTAGTTATGGTTCATCATTCATACACAATGAACATAGAAAAAATGGAGATAAAACCACCAACCTCTACTCAAGTTATGACAAGATTGAAGTTTGATGAAGAGCTTCAAGTCCTAAGTCCTCTTTTTCTCCAAATCTCCTCTAACTCCTTAGTTGTCTCCAAGATTGGAGAGTGGGTGACCAAGCTCTAAGTATTGGAAGATCCCACTAAAAAGGATCTATACACTTCCCACAACCCTCTTGGAAGAAGAAATTCATTTCTATTGTTTGTTCTTCCCAATCTCTTACAAGGCTTCTAAAATTGGTAACTAGAAAAGGTGACTTAGGAAGGAGAAACAAGTAACTTGCACATGAATGGGATGGTTGTCTACCCAAGACCTTCTTCTCCAAAAGTTTATTTTCGTTCATCTTGTAAAACCAACTTTTGTAAGGGATCAATAGTCATACCTAGGTGGTCCCATGGTTAAAAATTACCCTTATACATAGTTATACCAATTGGTACCTCAAAATGGACCTAAACTCAACCATAGGTGTTAGTTTAACCCTCCAAAAACTCACCTAAAGTTTACCTACGGGTTCATCTTGCTTGGACCACACTCAAGGCTCTCTAACAAAGTTATTTTCATGGGGATCCTACATGGTACTATCCTAGGTTTGGTTGCAACACATCATCCCCAAATGGATATGTCATTTCCACATATGGACAATACATGTGTCAAGTGACACCACAAAAATATACAACACATAAGACACCTGGCATGTCCACTTAGGGATTAAATTTTTTTTAATTTGTAATCTACAATTTACAATTGGCATAAACTCAAGCATACACAATTACAAAATAAAGCACATTACAACGAGGTTTTGCCTCTTCATTAGATGCAATCTTGGCTTCAATTTCACACATAGGTTTGTTTCTAGTTCTCTGAATAATTTCCATGGTCATTTTCTTGCACATCTCAATTTGAATATCAGTAGTCCAAGAAATCAAATGCATATTAAATATATGAGAGAAACACTTTTCATGCATTTACCAATTACTCAATACTTTACATAACTAATTTATAATTCAACATACCATAACAAATTAACAACTTTCCATTTATTTCTCATATGAAGTAATATGCACATATAAACAATATTAAAAAACCTAACATTTAATTTTCAAAAAGATCACATATCATCATAATTTGAATCCAATTACCATTTTCCTAATTAATCCACATAAAGCACATATACTCAATTGCATCATCATAATATTCATTTAAATCAAATAACCATAATGCAATGATAAATGTATCATAAATCATCATCATGAGTACAAAAAATATCATAAAATAAGCTGCATCCGAAATTCAATGTGATCAAATCCCTTTCATATAGTGTATAAATCCATAGTTCATCAAAATGAAGTATCAAATACTAGATCTATCATAAATATAAAATGAAATGCTATGACGGGCTTGAGGTGAGGCCTCACACCCTCCCCCCTAGGCATGAAATTCCTCTTGGAGTTCATTAAAAATATGGGGATATTGGGATCTCATCTGTGCTACATCCTCCCTTGATGTTGTAACCTCGTTATAAAAATCCCACTAGACCCTAACCTGGTCCATCTCTCAGCCTCAAAGAGCCAGCGTCTGGCGTGCCAAAATGAGAATGGGCTCCAATGTCAACTGCTCGTCTGACTCCACCTGCAAGACATCCCAATATATGATATGAGACTCATCTTAATATATTTCCTCAATATAGAAACATGAAACACATCATGGATGTTTGATAGGATAGGTGGAAAAGATAGATAATAAGCAACTATTCCTATCCTCTCAAAGATCTCAAATGGTCCAACAAAGAGAGGTGCAATCTTAGAGCCCTTTCCATATTAGATTGGACTCTTATGCAGTTACACTCTCAAAAAAACTCTATCACCAACCATATAGCTATGATCTATCCTCTTCAATTATGAATACTTCATATGCCTATCCTGAGCCTCTCTAAGACATTCCCTGATTCAAACCACCTGCTGCTCCATATCTTGAACTAACTTTGGCCCAATAGATACTCTATCCTCAACATGATCCAAAATCAATGGTGTCCTCAATAATCTACCATACAAGGCCTGAAAAGGTGGCATCCCCAAGGAAGTATGATGCCCATTTTATAGAAAAATTCTACCAAGTGTGGGTACTCCTCCCATCTCATCTAGGAGGGATAATACTGGGCTAAAGGCACTCCCAAGCACCAAAAAAGCTTGTAGATACACAAATCGAAAGCTGAAACATAGAGAAGGAGAGAAGGAATACATAACTTTATATTATTTCATCAAGCTTCATACATGTCGGGCAATAAGGCCTTTCTGATTATGGCCAAATACATTCAAATCTATTACAAAACAATCCTCACTTGTGAGATCCAAAAATCCTAGATCCCAGAACTACCAAATTTTCAACTAACAACACTGCCCCAAAACCTATGAACATAACACTATGTTTATACAAGAGGCCACATAAAAGGTCAGCCCAAAAGATCCTAAAGATCCAACATAGGAGAGAGAAATGACCTACATTTAGGTCCACACGTTCCCTAATGAGAGATCCAAAATTAATACCGCGACCAAAATTAAATGTAGATGTCGGCCCGAAGATCCAACAAAATAAAACACAGTCAGTATGAAAGGAAAAATCCAACCACCGAGTAGATAGAAACAACCACTGAGACCAGTCATTGAAACCATGCCAAGAATTGTAACTGAGTTTGGTCAGTGAAATGAAATCATAACCTTCAACTGAGAACTCCATATTAGTTACCGAGCAGTCTACCAAAAGTCTCCAACAAGATACCAAGCTCAAAATAAAACATATTTTTAGTTGATATAGGATTGCCAAGAACCCAAGATGCTCCTACATCAAACACCAGGGGTTAAAATAAATGATTCTCCCAACCATGATTTACGTATGACCTAAGATGAATCCAACTCAGATTGAGAAATCCATGTAGAGTCTTCAATCGCTATTCAACTTCTTGTATCTATTTCTTAGAATAATCACTTGAAACTGTCAATTCTTATTCAGGTTCATGATACTCATAAAAATCTAAAATATTGAATATAGGTGATATATCCATGTCATCAGGTAACTCTACTTCATAAGCATTTCCACTGTCAAACTTCCTCAATATCTTGTAAGGACCAAATTTCTTCATCTTCAATTTACCATAGGTTCCAACATGAAATCTACCTTTCTTAAAATGAACCATCACATCATTACCAACCTCAAAAATCTTATGTCTTCTTGATCTATCTGCACTATCCTTGTATTTCTAATTATTTAATTCCAACTTATGTTTCACTTCCTCATGCAATGACTTCATAAACTCAGAAAATTCTTCACCTTCAACACTCTTCTTCTCTTCTCCATCAATATCTCTCAAGTCTAATATACCTCTCACTTTTATGCCAGTAACAATTTGAAAAGGTGTCTAGCGAGTACTCCTATTCACTGAATTATTATATGCAAAATAATCTTTTGCTAACATCAAATCCCAATTAATCGGTTAGTCTCTAACTAAGAATCCCAACATGTTACCCAAACTTTAGTTTACAACCTCTATTTTTCCTTCAGTGTGTGGATGAAATGTAGAACTATACTTCAACTCGATGTCCAACTTCTTCCAAATAGTTTTCCAAAAATAGCCAACAAACTTATTGTCTCGGTCATAGATGACACTCCTCGGTAATCCATGCAATCTAACAATCTCCTTGAAGAAAAGATCTGCTATATACAGTGCATTTGATGTTTTTCTACATGGTATTAAATGTATCATCTTGGAAAATCTAACCACAACAATAAATACGATATCATTACCTCTTTCTATCCTTGGTAATCCAAGAACAAAATCCATGCTAATATCACTCTAAGGTTTCTCAGGAACAAAAATCAATCTATACAATCCAGTATTCTAACTTACTCCTTTTGCAACTTGACAAAATCCACAACTCTTCACAAATTTCTAAACATCCTTATACAAATTAGGCCAAAAATACCTTTCCTTAAGTAAAGTCAATGTTTTATTAATGCCAAAATATCCAGCCAGACCACTACTATGCTTCTCCTTTATTAAATTGGTTCTCATTGATCCTCTCGGTATACATAACTGAATACCTTTGAACAACATACCCTCTTGAATGAAATAGTCTTCAAACCTACTCAGTTGATCTGGGATAGGTGCTCTGCACATTATCCATGGCTCATAAAATCTGGGTTAGTTTCATACAAATTCTTCATATCATCAAAATCAACAACCTCAATTCTCATTTCAGTTAACAAATATCTTCTTCTACTCAATGCATCAGCAACTCCATTGGATACTTGACTCTTATGCTTTATCACAAATGGAAAATTCTACAAATACTCTACGCATTTCTTATGTCTCTAATTCAACCTATTCTAAATACCCAAATACTGTAAAGCCTCATTATTAGTGTACAACAAAAATTCACTCGACATCAAATAATGTCTCCATTTCTTCAAATCTTGAACAATAGCATAGAATTCTTGATCATACAGAAAATATTTCCTTTCAGCATCATTAAAATTTTCACTAAAGAAAGCAATTGGTTTACCTTCTTGACTCACCATAGCTCCTATTGCACTACCACTTGCATCACATTCAATTAGGAATACCTTATTGAAACCAGGTAAGGCTAACACAAATAATTCAACAACCTTCCGTTTCAAAGTCTTTAAACTCTTATCAGCTCCATGTGTCCACTTGAACTCTCTCTTATCACCTCTCATTGTCTCAGTCATAGCATTACAAATTGAATTGAAATTTTGGTAAAAATTTTCTAACCCATGAAATGATCTTACCTCATTGACATTCTTAGGTGTAGGCCAATCAAGTATAGCTTCAACATTCTCATGATCCATTTTCAAACTATGAGCTGAAATTATAAATCCTAAATACACAAGTTCTTCTTTCATGAAGGAACACTTTTTAAATTAATCAGCAACTTTTCCTGTATCAATCTCTACAATACCTGTCTAATGTGCAACAAATGATCTTCTATGGTCTTACTAAATATCATAATGTCATCCAAGTACACAATTGCAAATTTATTCAAAACCTCATTTATTAACCTCATAAAAGTACTCTGTGCATTAGTTAAACCAAAAGTCATAACCTTCTTTTTTCTTGAAAGAAGTCTTCCATTCATCAACTTCTTTAATTTTGATCTGATGATATCCACTCTTCAAATCAATCTTGGTAAAATATTTTTCTCCACTCAAACAATCTATTATATCATTCATTCTTGGTATAGGGAACTGATAGCTAACTTTTATCTTGTTATTATCTCTTAAATCAGTGCACATTCTCCGTTATCCATTCTTCTTAGGTGCCAAGACAACTGATACTGTACATGGAGTCTAAATTTATTTAATCAAACCTTTCTGCAACAACTCATGAAATTTTTAGCTGAGTTCCTCATTCTCAGTTGGTGTCAATCGGTGTGGTGCATTGTTTGGAAAACTAGCTCCAGGAATTAGATCCATACAATGCCTAATATCTCTCATCGATGGAAAACCACCAGGTACATTATCTAAATTGATCTCCTTTTACATGTTGATAAACTTATCAATCTCTTAAGAAACTTTATCTTTTGTTTTCTCTCTCACTTTGTTAAGAGTCAAAGCATAAAAAACATCACTTCTCTTCAGATCCTTAACAAACTATCTACCTTCCATCAAATAAACTTTCATATATGTACATACCTCACCAACAAATTATTCAACCAAAGGTAACAAGATTTGTCTCTTTCCATCGATCCAAATAGTATATTTGTTCAATCTTCCATCATGTTTAACATTTCTATCATATTTCCAAGGGCTACCCAACAAAATATGACAACAATCCATAGGCATAATATCACACAACACCTTATCATAATATTTTCCAATTTTCAGATTCAAAAAATATCGTTCACTTACCATAAGTGTATGCTCATCCTTGATCCATGAAATTTGATAGGGTTTTGGCTGCTTCAATATTTCCAACTGCAACATTGTAACCATTTCCTTGGATGCCAGATTCTCAGAACTTCCACTATCAATAATCACTTTCAAAACTTTGTCTACAAATCTGTATCTGGTCTTGAACAAGCTCTTTCTACAAGATCTTGCTTATTATTTTCACTCCACAATATTCTTTTGATCATTAGGTTTCCTTCCTCTTTAGGTTCATCTGGTGAATCTTCTTTCACCAAAGGATTTCTGCTACTACCAACCTTCTTTCTTGCATGTGTACACAAAAATGATCTATGTCCCTCTTCTCCACAATTGTAGCAAGTTCCTTGGAATCCTTTTCTACCATATCCACCTAAGGAGTAATTACCTCGTCCTCTGAATGACTTTCCACTCGGTATTTCCTTTTTCTTGATCTATCTTGTCCTGATCATATCTACTATTTTCACCATAAGATCTACCTTTTCCTCTAGTGAATCTACCACCTATTCCTCTTTGTCTTTGCTCATGTATATTATTCAATTTCTCCTTAGCTTTTAGGGAAAAGTGATAAGCCTCTTCAATACTATCCATATTTACCAAACTAATCTATTCTTGAATAGAACTCCTTAATCCATTAAGGTATCTTGCAATTCTTTCCACCTCATCTTCAGTATGTCCAAATCTAATATCTAACCTATAAAATTCCTCAGTGTAGTCCCTCACAGAGCTATCTTTCCGCTTCAAACTTTGCATTCTCATAACTAGATTAATCTGATAATCATAAGGGAGAAACTTTCCCTTCAACTTGTTTAGCATCTTATCCCATACCTTGATTTTGTCTTTACATTTCTTATTTTGGTCCAATTGCAGATGTTCCCACCACAAGGATGCATGACCTTTCAAATTTGTGTTTGAAATCTTCACCTTTTTCTCTTCTGATATGTTCTCATACTCAAAGTATTTCTTCATCTCAGTTATCCAGTCTATCAATTCATCTGAATCCATCTTTCCACTATACTCAAGAGGATTAAAATGAGGTGTGGACTTCAAACTTGTCAATTATTTCATGAATTTTTCTTCTCCTTGATCCATTATATGTGTAGATGTAGCCTTCTCCTATACTTCCTCTGCTTCATCATCATCACTAACATCCTCAAGATGTCTTCCTTGAAAGTGGGCTATCTCAACAGCTTCCAATCTAGCAGCAATTTATCTTAGCATATCAACTAAGCCTAGATTTGCATTTCACTTCTCTAAAACCACCTTGAAACCTTTGTAATTTCAGGTTAGATCACAATCTGCTATGCCACCAAAAATAACCAACTAGGATTTACAATAAGGAACCTCAGATCTAACCTCACTCTAATACCACCAGACGCAAGGAGTGATAGTACTTATGGCCAAAGACACTTCCAAGCACCAAACCATCTTGCAGATACATAACTCAAAAGCTTAAACACATAGAAGGAGAGAAGGAATACATAAATTTATATTATTTCATCAAACTTCATACATGTCGGATTGCAAGGCCTTCCTGTTTATGGCCAAATACATTCAAATCTATTACAGAATAGTCTAAATATATTCAAGATCCACAAACCCTAGATCCCAAAACTACCAAATTCACAACTAACAACACTACCCCATAATTTATGAAAAGAACACTATATTTATATAAGAGGGTACCAAAAAGGTTAGCCCAAAAGATCCTAAAGATACAGCATAGGAGAGAGCAACAAACCAAATTTAGGTACACACATTGCCCAATGAGAGATCCCAAATTTATACCATAACCAAAATTAAATGTATATGACGGCCCAAAGATCCAACAAAAAAAACACACTCGGTGAGGCAGGAAACAAAAAAACTACTGATTAGATAGAAATAACCACCAAGACTGGTCGGTGAAACCATGCCAAGAACAGTAACCGAGTTCGGTTGGTGAAACAAAATCATAAACTTCAAATGAGAACTCTAGAGTAGTTACTAAGAAGTCTACCAAAAGTCTCCAACAAGCTATCAAGATCAAAAGTAAACATATTTTTGGTTGATATAGGATTCCCAAGAACCCAAGATGCTCTTGCATCATTGACCCTCTCTGTCTGACCGTCTGCTTCTGGATGATAGGTTGTGCTAAAATTGAGCCTGGTGCACAAAGTTGTCAATAATCCTCTCTGTAAGGATGATGTAAAGAGAGAATCCCTATCAAACCTGATCTTGCAAGGAACTCCATGTAGTCTAACAATATCCCACAAGAAAACTTGTGCCACTACTTGAGCTATAAATTTAGTCTAGATAGGTGAAAAGTGAGCCACTTTGGTCAACTTTTCAATTGTCACCATGATGGCATCATGGCAGCAAGATGACATAGGTAGACCAATGATGAAATCTATAAAAATAGTTTCCCACTTTGACTTAGGTATCTCATGAAGTTAAAGTAATCCACTTGGATGACGGTGTTCTCCCTTAACCCTCTGACACTCAAGGCATAGGGCTACTAACTCTACACTGTGTTGCCTCATGCCTGGCCAATGATAAAACTGTCTCAAATCTACATGCATCTTCTTGACTGTGGGATGTGCTGCATAAGGTGCTCTATGAGCCTCTAGCATAATGAAATCTTGCAATCCTATGAAAGAAGGTATATAGATGAATTTTCTATGATGTAATAGTCCATCAGACTCCAAAGAATAATCCATATATTTCCCCTCTAGGGGTCTCTGATATTGTACTACCTAAAAAACCTCTATGTACCACTTGTCCTCATGTAAGTGATGTAGTATGTGATCCAAAAAATTTGTGTCTGTGGACATTGAGTATTTCTCATGATGTCTCCTACTAAAGGCATCGGTGCCTACGTTCTGTTTCCCCTTGATGTAGTGAACATCAAAATCATACTTGTAAAGGAACTCCATCCATCTCTTATGTCGATCTTCAAGGTTTGGCTGAGTAAATATATACTGCAAACTCTAATGATCTGAATATAACTCAAACTAATGTCCTAAGAGGAAATGCCTCTATTTCCTAAGTGTGTGCACCACTACTACAAGATCAATATGTTGGGTAGGGTAGTTAAGCTCATGATCCTTAATTTTCCTAGACTCATATGAAATGGCTTGACCACCATGCATAAGTAATGCTCCCAAACCATCCAAGGAATCATCCGTGCAAACCAAAAAATATGCTAAAGAATCTAACTTAACAAGGATACGTGCGTTGGTAAGTTCTTTCTTGAGTTCTTGAAAGGCCCTCTTGCACTTCTCTATCTACTCTTTCTTCTTCCCCTTTCACTGTAGTGAATTAATAGGGTGTGCCACTCAAGATAATCCCTCAAAAAAGCATCTATAATATCCTTCTAACCCCATGAAACTCCTAACCTCGGTCATAGTGGTTGACATTGGAAAATTCATGATAGATCTAATCTTTGATGGGGCAATTAAGATCCCATTTCCTAAAATAATATGTCCTAGGTAACACACCCTTGATCTAAAGAATGCACACTTTGACAAACTTCCATACAACTGATTATCTCTCAAACATTGCAATACCTGTCTCAAGTCCTCCTCATTCTGCTTCTCATCCTGAGAATATATCAATATATCATTAAGGAATACAACCACAAATAAGTCAAGGAATGTGCGGAATACCCCATTCATGAGACTCATGAATACAACTAGAGAATTTGTAAGCCCAAATGGGACAACTATAAAATCATAGTGGCCATATCTAGTAAAGGATTTTTTTTTTAATATCGCTCTCCACAATCCTCAATTGATGATACCTTGATTTTAGAACTATCTTTGAGAATAAATTTACACCCTGAAGCTGATCAAACATATCATCAATCCTGGGAAGCAAGATACCAGTTCTTAATAGTTACCTTGTTCAACTTTTGGTAATCCATGCATAACTTTAGAGATACATCCTTCTTCTTAATGAAGATAATTGGTGTGCCCCAAGGGAAGATGCTAGGATGGATGTTCCAATACTCTAAAAAATCCTGAAGCTAAATCTTGAGCTCATTAAGCTCATTAGTGGTAATCCTATATGGTTCTCTATAAATTGGCTCAGCTCTTGGCATAAGATCTATCTTCAAATCAACTACCCTATGGGCTAGCATACCAGGTAGCTCATAAGGAAAAACATCTGCAAATTCCTGAAGGATAAGATGATCATTAAGTGAAGGTTCCCTCTCCTCCTCTTCTTCCCTATCACTAGTAGTGATGGAAAATAACTGACACCCCTTTCACATGCTCCTCTTAAGCTCCATAGAAAAGATCATACGAAGGGATATAGGTCTTTGAATCTCTTAAATCACTGTACAAGTGCAATGATCATCTACACACTCAACCTTCTTCTTATGACAATCCATCTTGGATTTGTGGGTGTAAAGACAATCCATGCAAGAAATAATGCCATAAGATCTTAGAGGTGTAATGTGAAGATCTTCTATAGTGGTCATATCATAAATCTAAATCTTAAAACCATTAACTATTTATTCAACTAACACTCTAGCCCCTAAAGCTAACTCAACCTCCCAAATGACATGTTGCATATTTACAACTAGCCCGCAATGCCCCATAAATAATGGAGAAATAAAGGAATCAGTAGCTCTTGAATCAAATAAGATGGTAACACTACTATCACTATGGTCTGATGCTCTATCTGGTGGTTATCAACCACTTCAAATATACTATGAGACTTACCCATGTCCCCAACTATAGGATCTGATGATACCACTTGCTGACTACCTGCCATCTGGTCCTATGGAAAATTTGTAGCTAAGTACCCCATGGCACCACAAGTATAACATTGTCCACGTGTCTAAGTCTAGAATCCCTATGGCCTAGAGTACTACTATTCTCTAATCCTACTAGATCTATTGAAACCACCCCTGGTGGAATGTTGAGTCTGTGCCAGAGGTGTATAAGGAATCTAAGGTTTCTTATCTCTTTTAGGACCCTGTGACTGCCACTGCTTGGGCTTAGAGCCGTCATGTCCCTGTGGTGGCCTTTGTCTTTGATTCTGCTAAGAATACTATTGAGGGCGAGGTAGTTTATATAAACTTGATGATTGTATATGATTCACCTTCCAATAGGGTTTTTGAAACCTAGATGTCTATGGTGCAGGGTTATAGTTCTGAAATTGATCTCATGTATCCTGTGATCTACAATGAATTTCCTCTTCTATTAAATCATTCTGTATGGCTTCATAAAGGCTTCCTAGAGTGGCCATATGTACTGGTCCTAATATAGCAGCAGTCAATCCTTTTGACAAAGTGGTTAATCCACAACTTCTCATAGCTCATGTAATCTGCATAAGGTAGAAGTTCAAGGAACTTGCTCTCATACTATAAAATAGTGAGTCCCCTCTATAAGAGATCATGGAACTCATTAATGCGGCGTTGTCTAAAGTGTTCTTACAAGTACATGTCTCTGAATATCTCCAAGAAGGTGTCCCAAGAGAGTGTGTCAATAACCAAATCTCTCTTATCCTTTCTCCACCATGTAAAAGTGAACCCTTTCAGAAGATGAACTGCAAAACATGCCTTTAGATTACTTTCATATGGATGAAATCCAAAGCACCTCTCTAAACTCAAAAGACAAGCCTTGGCTTCCATTCCATCAGTAGATCCTGTAAAAAAGTGGTGGTTGTAGGTGAATTAAATCCCTAATCTGATCTTGTAGGTCACGGGGTTCTCTCTCTACAACCCCTGACACTATATATGGTGGTGGTTTTGGTAGATGAATTAGATCATCCTCATAGCTTCCTGACTCTCTACACGACTAGGAGGAGGATTCCTACTCCTCTCTCTAGCTATATTCATGTGCCCCTCTGAACCCTAATTTTCTACTTGTTGATCCACTGGTGGTAGCCTATCTTGAATTACCCCAATAAGATTTTGTAATGCATTCAGGATGTCCTTGTTTGGTTTTACTGGTTGTTTGGGAGGAGGTTCTAGATTCCCTTCTAGAACCTCTATTTCCTACTCAACATTCTCTTATGTCGAGCGAGCCTATCTATGGCCTCTTCCACATCTATGAGCTTATTGTGTAGTATGAGACATCTACAAGTTCAATTAAACTATTTTATGAGAAACATAATGGTTTAAGGCTTCTAGTGTTGAAACAAAGATCTGATACTAAAATTTAATTATTAGGCACTAGATTTTACACCCTATTCAAGCTCTTGTAGTCTTGATAATCTAGTACAACATGAGAATCACTTCATGGTTGTGGGACCTTTGCTAACTGAAGTGAAGCCTCTGGGTTCTAGGCCAGTTCCTCTTGGATAATCACCTAATCTGCTCTTTGGACATGGAAAAGTAAACTTGGAGGGGAAAGGGATAGAAGGTATGATTGAAAGGAAAATAACTGATAAGCAAATTATCCTGCTAGGTGATACACTAAAGGTAACATGAAACATAACATAGTGAGTAAACTAGAATGAAGATTCTTAGATCTAATAGAACACAATCTTTCTGAATAGGCTTGCATAAGTATTTCACAGAGAGGTCTGAAATGGAAAGAGGTTATTCAAGGAAAGAGAAGATTTCACAAACAATAGATTTTCCAAGGAAGTAGACACATAATGTGACATGCAAGCAAACATTCACTCCAACAAGTAGGCACAAGAATGAGATAAAGTAACTAAGGATGAATAAAATCCATAGGATTACCTAAATCAAATCAAACATAATAGTACACAAAGATTGTGGAAAAAATGAAAGATCAGGAACTCTGATATTTCCCTAATAAAATCACTGTATTACATCTAGTAAGAGAAGTACAAACAAGGAAAAGCTTGAGCACAGAGATAATGCCATAGAAATCTCATACAAAATATGGAATTCAATGAAAGATTACAACAAGGTGAAAACCTGAGGACAGAGAAGATGCCACAAAACATATTACACCAGTTGGGAAACTTTGAGCTCTAAAAGCTCTCAAAACTACTTATATACATACTCCTCTAGCACACAGGCTCAGGAGTCAATCCAATTCTTAGGAATTAGGGTTATAATAGATCTACATAAATAATTGAGAAGCCTAATACTGTCAATTTTGTTATAAATACATCTTAGAAATATCTCATTCAATCATATATAGACTTGAATATCTTTCCCATCGCCATAAATGTCACTTTTAGAAGTCAGCTCGACCCATCTACTTGTCTAAAACTTGAGAAATCACACCACCGCCATGGACTCTGAGAATCATATCTTTTGAATATTTGAATATTTAAATGTTTAATGGTCATAGGTGGCACAGAATGGTTGATCAACGACCCAGATTTGAATCTTTAATAACTTTAAAACACAGCTACCAATCTCCTTTTCTTTATTCATTACTATATTTACCTTGGTCCCCCATGGACATGTGTCAGCATGACTTTGTTGGTTGTATTTCATGTTTTGGAGTTTGCCCTAAATTTTTTTGAGATGCCTGTCATTCTTATGCCTAGAAGGTTAAAAATCATGTGCCAAGTCACTTGTTTGCCCCTGCAAATATTGCTTGAGCCTCAAAACCTAGTTGAAAATGTCAAAACCCTAAGCCGTTGAGTAATTTTTATTCAAAGTTGTAGAAAGCCCTAAGTTTCCCAAGTTGGTTGTATTTCTACGTTACCTTTTTATGAATTAAGTCTAAGCCTATTGGCATGTGCATATTTTTTAGTCGCCAAGTCTTATAAGGAAAAATGAATATTCTTTATAACCTGGAGACTTGGCGGAAAGATTTGGTCATGTAGTCTCTTGATAGAACAAAATATGTGGAGATGGTTGTGATACTTAGTGTAGGCCATCGATTTTATAATTATATCTGACATTAGTTGCGTTGTCTACTGATAAAAGAAGAGTTACTTATTCCATTTGGAAACTTCAAGATTTTCTCATTCGTGTTATCTCCTGATGAAACCCATGGTTATGAGTTAAATTCATAAGTTGAAGTTTCACTGTTGTCGCCAGGTCTCGTGATCAAAAGTGAGTTAAGTAAAAAATCTAGAGATTAAGCTACAGCCGTTGATCAGAGATGTAATCTAACAGAAGTTGGGAAGTCTCCTGATTGCAACTGTGGTTTAGAAATTATCATGTGACATGGAGATTTAGTTGTCACTAAGTCTTTGGATAAGCCAAAGGTTAGATGTTAGATTAAATAAAGGTGTTGTCGTGTAGTCACAAGATAAATGATGAGTTAAGTCAAAAGTTAAGAGAGCAGGTGACAACCATCCGATGAAGATAATATCAATGGTAGTTGTACAGTTGCGATACAAAGTTGAAAATTCAAGCATGATCAAGCGATTAGGTGAAAAGAAAAAGAGTTGTGATATGTGTTCAATTATCGCTAAGTCTCATGAAGAATTAGGGTTTGTAATGAAGACTACGATACTTAGCGACAACCATCTGATGCTGAGAAAAGTGAGATCAACAGTAGTCACATTGTCTCTAGATGAAAATTAAAAGGATAAGGTAATCACACAATTAAGAGACTAATATGTTTATTCGCATTGTCTCTTGATTAAACATGAGTTAAGAAACTGATCCAGCGACATCGATATTCTGCAGTCATTGAGTCTCCAGATGCAACCTGAGGTAAAGAACAGTTAAAGAATGTGCTTTGTTGCAATGTCTCCATAAGATTAAAGGTTAATTTAAAAGATTAAGAAAAATCATGACTACCATTGATCTGATGGTCAATCCTGTGGTAGTTGCTAAGTCTCTTGAAGAAACTACACTTGGAAAAAGTATTAAGCGACAAGGAGATCACTCAGTTCGCTGGGTCGCTAGATGTTAACCTGAGTTAAATATAGACTTTTCAGTGGTGCCATCATGGACAATTGCTGACCAATCAGAGTAAAGAGATTTTGACAAATGGGAAAGTAGCCATAATATGAGTTAAATGCAGCCAATCAGATTTGATTTCGATTTCATTTTGAATTTTATAAGGTTTTATATGTCAAAACACTCATCAGAAATTGATTGCCTGACAGTTTGAATGTCACGGCTAAAACTAGAAATTGATGTCACAGTGCATGGAACTAATGGCAGAAATGACTGAATGCAAGTTTACCAGCTCGAAGAGACATCTACATTGAATTCTAAATTATAAGTATACTTTTCCATTATCATTTCATTTTTACCAAGCTTCCACTTTCTCAGAGCGAAGAGTTCATAGAGAATTTATTGCTTTCTGAGAAAAGTGAAATTTCCAGTAGTAAGTGATTCAGATAGGTGTTTTCTTGATTTAGAATTTGGTAGAAATTATGATTTGCAGTATATTTAGAGTTCAAAGCTATAGATTTCAGGATAATTCACAGTTGGTGGTGAGGGTTTTTAGTAGATTTGTTTCAATATCGGTGATAAGGGTTGGGAATAGAACAGAAAGGAAAGATGAGCCAAGAACAGAGTATGGCATCCACCAGTGGAAGAAGTGAAGATGTCGATGATGAGTCAAAGGGTAAAAGGAACTACTCAAATGAATTTCTCACTTTTCTTCTAGGCTCCAACCAAAATTGAAACGTTTGTGCTGAGGTTTTAATTGATTATATGGCCTATATTAGAGATGCAAAAATGCCTAGTTCACCAGGATATTCATTGTTCAATTATTTCGTCAAAAAATAGTGATGAACCTATGCCTATCTCAAACCCTTGGACATGTGGATTAGCCAGGTTGATAGTTCTCAGCGTCTTTGTTGATGTCAATTTCATATTAGAATTGGCTAGTAGATATGACCCCTTAACCAAAACCATTAAGAGGGATGATGGAAAGTGCTTACTTACTTTTGACCAGAATACCTTCATTAAAGCCTTCAATATATACTACCCCATGGCTACTAAAATAAATCTGAAGAGCCTAGAGAATAGATACACAAGAGAATCTGGCATTGCTACTAAGTTGATCAGGGATCATCATGTCCCTAAGAAAATGAAAACCTATATAGCCCCCATGCCAGGAGCCACCCCATATTGCTACAAAGACCTTAATTTCTATATCAAGTTCATATAATATGCACTATGTAGAGTTCTTGGAAAATATGTTGGGGCAGAGAGGATCACCTCAGATATTCTGATGATGGTATTGGATATGTATTACCTCCATACCACTTCAAATTATGACTACATCCAGTATATCATTGACTAGATGCATCAAGGATTTGTAGATATACAGAGTAAGAAGGGTCATCCTAGATTCATGCATTATTCAATCCTCATGCACCTGATCTTGTACTACAATTTCCCAGTCATGAATTATCAGTTTTTGCAGGCACAAAGGTTCCACCATAATCAGCCCGACCTTGTTCAGTTTTGGCTTAGAGTTTGGAATTATACATCTAGGGAGAAAGAGTTCTGTGCTTTTGAAAACTAGATAATCTATCCACTTCTTAAGTGCATAGGTGTTGAAAAACCTAGGTTACCTATTAAGGTAATCCAACTATTGAGGCCTTGCCAATATTTGGATAATGGCTAGGAGACCATAATTGGGGGATTTTTACTATGAAAAGAATTTCACAATAATGAGGGTTTATGGTTTCTCCCACCCTCCACATATTTTCCATACCATGTACCACCAAGGATAGCTGCAATGGAGTTCATCAGGAAACTCATTCTGATGGACAAAGAGCACTTTTCATCACACAGAAAGGGTACATTTACCCCTAGGCAATTCAGGATTTACAACTTCACTATTGGAAAAGGAGCTTTGGACCTAGTGAATGCCTGGATGAACCATTACAGAATGAATGTGGCCCTGAATAGACATGTTGATATAGAGGTTTTTATCATGAGTGCAAATAAATTTCTCACACCAACCATCCCCTACACAACAAAACATGAACATTGTATGGAGGAAGATTTAATAAGAAACATCTTAGAAGATGAGGAGGTGGACAGAAGAGAAATTAAGTTCAATGAAATTATGGACTTGGAGAGGCAGGTGAAGAGAAAGGGAATGAATTTTGAAGGTTCTACCCTGACATGCCTTATCTAAAAAGGCTAGATGAAATGATTAAATCCCATACTCTTTTGTGCAATCAATTGGAGGAAGCACTAGTGGTTCCTGAGAAAGGCCATAGGGACCACTCAGAGTTTGAATATGATGATGATAGTGATCAAGGTTGTCCTTCACCTACTGCCTATGTAGATTACCAAGTAGTTCCATTACAGTAGGAAGTTGAGGGGGAAGATGTCATTGACCTAATAGAGGTCCTGGAGAAGGAAGTAACCAATGAGCCCCAACTAAAGAAGCAAAGGATAAAAATAGGGGAACCTTCTAAGAAAAGAAAGACAAATAGATTTGGAGCCCTGATAATAGGAGATGGACCCTATAATCATTTATTGAGGAAATAGATCAGGGTAGGGAAAAAATTACAAAAGGATACAGAGGAAGAAGAAGACTTACCTCTTAGGTCATGCACTGATGAAAGGTTGATGCATCAAGAGGAATTCCTTAAGGATGAAAGCTTCATTAAAACAAAAAAATTTAAAGATTTCCTAATATGGAATAATAAATAGAAAATTGGAAAATAGTTTCAATTAGTAGGTGGTGATCTAGTCACCCAAGAGGCCTTACAAACATTGCAAGATTATGATCCTGAATCTGAGGAGATAACACCAGAACATGCAAGGAAACTGGTCAAGGCCAGTGGAATATTATTTGTAGAAGGCTAGGATTTATCCTCAGCATTCATAATTGATCAGATAAGAAGGAAACCTGATGTAAAATTATCATCAGAGACTCAGGTTGGAGATATGATCAAAGGGTTTGGGTATAACCCTAAATCTCACACACTTGCAATGTGGAGCTTGGCTCCTAAAGATCAAAATCCATCTATTCTAAAAATTCAAAAGAAGATGGAGGGGAATAAGATCATTTGGACATTGGAAAATATAGGGATTTGGAAATATCCCAAGTGATGACCCACTTTTCTCAGCTCAATGAGGCAAAAAGAACCTAACTATCAGAGAAATTAGAAAAACTTGCTAGTGATACTAGTGATATTATAAAGGACAGGGAGATAGCATTAATAAAGATCAAAGAATAAGAAAAGCTCATAAATGAGATGACTTGATAATTTCTAGAGATAACAGAGCCTTCCCCTATTGAGCCAAAGGAAATGATGGATGTTGAAATCCAAATAGAGGATACATGGGAGATACCTGTTGAAACAGAGCTGGGGGTTACAAAGCATAAAAATGTGATTTTGGAAGCATTAGCTTCAATTTTGTAGATAGAATTGACACCATCAAAGATAATATTGATGTGGTGTATGGGGCTTATTAAAGGTTTCCAGGCCTACAAGCAGAGGTGGCCAACTTTTTGACAATTTTGACTCCCTATTATGTAGCTTGGTCTGGAAGAAAATCACTTTTTGAGAGATTGGCATCAGTACAACCATTAAGATTAGATTTGCTAGAAATAGTGACTTAGGTTGGTACAGAAATAGAACAGATTGGGGCCTTTATCTTTTTTCAAAGGGAAAGAAAATCAAATTGATTCAAAGTTGAAGATGTTTGGGGTAAGTTATAGTAGGTTTGTACCTCCTATTAGAACTGAGGATGATCAGATCAAACCATTAGGGTTATGAGGATTAGAGTTTGATGATGTGCTTCCCAACAAAGACATTTATGTCTCTTATCAAGGGGAATTAGATATGGATAGGTTCAAAAAACTTTTGGATGAGGAAATAAAGGAAGAAACAGATTGCAATAAGTTCATTGCAGATGTTAAAAGCATAATAGATGCTAGGTGGGAAATGCAGAAGGCTTAGCTAGAAAATATTCAAAATTTTGAGTGGCCTAAGGAAGAAGATGTGACAACATGGGACATCATGACAAAGCCCAAGAAAAATAAGCCTATCACAGTTGACTTGGATGTCATGGATGAAGAATGAAGGACACGTGGCACCTAATCTATGAGCACAAGAATGTTAGAAATCTTGAAGAGATTAGTGTATGTTAGCTTGTATTGGCGGTCACTAAATCTTATTACAACTATTAGACACTATCCTGAATATATGCAGACAAAGGTGCCGACATCCACAAAAGGACAAAGTGCAAATCAGATTTCATTCCTCAGTTTTGTCCTCCCACCGCTTGGAGTTTTCTTATCTTTTGTGTTTTTCCTATGTTTTTAGGGTTAGGTTTCCAAATCATTCGAAGCTTGTTGCATCCTTGTCTTAAGGATTCAAAGATGATTTGAGAATATATATATATGTAATTGTAACCTTTCTGTAAGAGAGTTGAAAAAGAGAGAGGGTTGAAAACTTTAATAGAATTACAAGGTAGACTAAAATTGTGTCTAAACCTTTGTACTATTTGTCTATCTAATGTATTTGAAGTTTTAAGACATCAATATAAATATCTTGCAATCTCTTTTCTGCATCTGAATTTTCTCTTTACATTTCTGTTATTGTTCTTGTGTGTTTATCTGTAAGGCATTTAAGCACACTGATCATAAGGTGATTATGCAGTTACTTGTAAGTTCCTTCAAGGAAGGATTAAATTGTTTCAAGTAACCCAGGTAACATAGCATTAGTTTGAGGATTTGATGATAGAGTTGTAGGGAGAGGATAGTTTATAAGGTATTCTATTTTTGTTGCAAGTGTTTTGTTGATTACCTTACTATGGATTTATACAAGATATTGAATCATAGCCCAGGGATCAGGCACTGGTTTTATGTTTGTTAAGTAATTTATTTACAATCTAATATTTTCAAATTACTTAATCATATACACTGAAAAATAGGTAATTCCATTCAAGTGATTGTATTCTTAGGATACAATTTAGTTTGTTGATTCCTTGAAGAGAGGATCATTAGGTTGCCCCTCCTAAAATCAAAAGGAAGAAGGATAAAAGTCCTTATCTCATTGGTTTATGTTATCAAGACCATAGCCTGGATTATAGTACTTTGTTTTAAAATAATCATTGCAATCTTCAAGGTATTTTATAAGTTGTTACAGTGAGGTCAGAAAAAAAAAATGAGTGAATGAACTAGTCCACTAAAAACATTGACTGAAGAATAAGTAATCTATCATAGGTAATACCTTCCTGAGTTTGTGGAGCTCAAAAAAGAAGGAGGTGATAATAGGTATCCCCAGTGTTATCAAATACCTCATCAATTAGCCTTTATCTTGCATAAAAGAAGTTTGTATTCAAGTATATAAGTATACTATCATTTTAAGATTGTGCTGCAAGAAAATGTGCTAACAGACTTAATGCCTTAATCGATAGATTTCAAGCATTTTGTGATCAAGCCATTATGCCAACTGTCCACTCAAAATAGAGTTTCTTGAAGATTACCTTATTTTTTGACTTTATCCCTAACTCAGCCTTGACTCATCTTTAACCCTGGGTGCATAAATTCTCTGTGTCATTGAGTTGCTAAACCTTGTTGTTTGAAGTTTCAACCTATGTGAGTGAGACAAAGCCTTTTCTCTTGATCAGTCGCATACTCGCAACACCTTTTTAATTTTTTCTTTAACTTGTGCGAGTGAGCGACAACATAAAAATCCCTTTGCTCACGCGGTCGCAACGCTTTTCTTGTTAACTGCTAAACTTGAGCGAGTGAGCGATGAAGCACAACTCCTTTGGTCGCACACTCGCAAGCTCAAAGACTTGAAGTGAAATTTCATGGTGAGTGAGCGATGAGAAAAATATAACCCTCAGCGAGTGAGCAATGATTTTTTTTCCCTTGACACACACTCGCAAGCTAGAAGGTAACATTATGCAAAACCATCACAACTGCACGACCACATGATAATCCATTCACCCACTCACTCACAGAGAAAAATGACTTCATAACAAATACAACGCGACTACGTGACTGCATGATTGTTCATTATAAATTCAGTGCGACTACTCGACTAAACATAAAAGGTGATCATTGTGGACAAGTTTAAAACACGTGAAGAATAAGAACTTTAATTGGCAAAAGGTAATGAGAAAACATAATGACCACTAAAGAACCTAGGGTTTAAGAGGCTTCAAGGGTTTTTTTTTTGCACATGAAGGGCTTAAAACCAGACCTAGAACATGTAGAGGAACAAGATTAGGACCATGCAGAACACAAAAACATACAAGCTAGGCTCTACCCTTGTGGGAGCCACATTTTCTCCACTTGTAGCCAGAATTGTCATGTAATGGGAAATTTTGGGTAACAGTAATGCCCAAAATTTAGGGAAAAAACACACCAACAATTATCTAAACATTCAATTAACTAGTTTTGCAAGAAGACAAGGTGAAACACACATAAGTTTTCTAAGTTCACTAAAGGCATTCATAACATTTCAAGCGTTGACTTGTCAACATCCCTCGATAAGGTTCAATTCTAATTAATTATGTTTTTTAATTATAGGGAAGTTGAATTAATTCTTAGACGATGCTTTATTTTTTAACCCTTCAAATTAGTAACTTCATTAATTATATTTGACCCTAAGGGTCGTATAATAATTTATTATTTAAAGTTGAACTACAAGGCTTACAAATTTCTTATCTCGCATAACCCATCAAACAAATTAAAACTTTATGTTGATCTAGTTTGTTAACTAAAAGCCAACTTATAATTGAATTAAATCCCAAGTATAAGGTCTCACAATGTAACCTTGTTTATGTCAAAAGTAAATTGTTAAATACCTTCCATTATTATGAACCATTTATATTCGATCTAATGATTAGTTAAATTTTTTAGCAATTCTTGCTTATAATTCTTAAATAAAGTTATTAAATATCTCCATCTTTAAAATTAATTAAAAATATTTCACCTAATGACCCTATTAAAATATTTAATATATTAACCTAGAACTTCCCAATAAATTTTTCACATGGGTAAAATAAATCACTATATAATTGGCCTTTAAATGACCTTATCAATTTAATTAATTAATATGTTTTCCACCTATAGTTTATTTCTAAAATAATTTAACAAATAATCCATAATGTCACATTTAATTTAAATCTTCTATCTCATGATTTAATATTTCTTAAATAAATACTAGCCCACTAAATAAAGGGGATGTGAAGAAATTAATTCCACTAAGAATTTATCCCTTCTTTTAAATTTGAAAAGAAAATTCACACTTATTATTTTATTATTTTCTTTTTTTAACCCTAATAGGGTTTCCTCAAAACAAAAATGAAATGAGTTTTATTATTTCCCCATTTTCTTTCATCTTCAACCCTAACCCTAATTCTGGATTAGGGTTTAAGGAGGATTCTAAACTCTCATTCTTTCCCTCTCTTCTCTCTTCCTCTCTCTTCTTCCTTCCCATTTTTTTGTTATAGTTTTTTGTTGTAGGTCAAGCAATGGAAGATTCTTTTTTTTTTCTAAAAATATTTGTTGTAGGTTTTCATGGGGAGAAGCACACACATTTTGTGCATATATTTTTTTGCGGCTGTTATAATAGATCTTATTCTTTTTTTTTGCAATGTGTTTTAAAAAAACAATTGTAAAAAAAATTAAAAATGGGGAGGGGCTATGAACTCCCCTCCACCCACTCCCCGGCCACTACCATGGATCCCCGTAGTGGTGGAGACACCCGTGGTAGCCACCACGATAGTAGCCCATAGGCCACATGCCGTGGTGGGCTTCCACGACTGTGGCAGTCACCACGATAGTGGCCCAGGGACCACATGCCACGGTGGGCTACCACGGCTGTGGCGGCCACCACAGACCATGGCAGAGGTCACGACTGTGGGGATCTTCCATAATGCGGGCTATGCCACCCATGCTGCACCCTCCCTTTAAAGGGAAGGGTTGTGGATTGGGCTGTTGCTCATTTTTATTTTTATATATTTTTTTGTTATATATATGTTTTAAAAATAATATTTAACATTTAATATATAATATATAATATATATGTTATATATACATATATAATTTTAATCTACTTATTACTTATGTATTTATGTATATTCACTTTTATATATATATATATATATATATGTTGTCCAAAATATATCTAAAAACACACACACACACACACACACACACACACACACCTACATGGGTTTATATGTTTATATATTTATATATTTATATATGTATATGTATACAATATTTATATGGGGGTATATACATATATAAATGTGGTATGAGGAATTCTTCAATTGGGAGCAAGCTCAAACATGCAAACATTAGTGGGTTAGCACATAAATCATTTCAAAAGCATGTAAAAGAGCAAGCAAGCAACAAAGAATACCAAATAACATCAGACTGAGCTGAAAATAAGTAAACAAATGCACCCTACTCTACTCATTTTGATTTGCTCTTTTAGATTGGATGTATGTGTGCTCTCTGAAACACACAAAATGCTATGGATCCCAATGCAATGCAAGATTAACAAGACAAGAAGAAAGATTCAAGAGCTAGTATGAAGAACTAGTCTCAAATCTTCTTTAAGAAGATGATATTCTAAGCTAATTATGAAGATGATATGCATATACTATATAGAAACTAAGATTCATTCACCAATTTGAAACCTAGCATGTGATTTCTTAGTGACTTAAGCATGGAAAGCATAAAAACTAGAGACTAAGAACATTAGCATGAAAATAACTATGAATTCTAAAGCAATTCTAGCATAATAACAATGCACAATGAGAGATGAAAATATGAGAGGAGAA
>MU223225.1:11204241-11251787 GCA_018584345.1 Thuja plicata
CTATGTGGCATCCACATAAGAGCCACATAGGAGACACATAGACTTGAAAAGATGGCCAATTTTGAGTCAAAATTGGCATTAATATTGAGTAGCTCAATATTTCAAAAGAGGAGACAAAGTTGTAAGAAGGAATTAAAGAGGAATGGATGCCCATTTTGGAGAGAATTTTCCCATGTGGGTGAGCATTTCATTAGCCTTAAAAAGGTTAGGAATCACCCATTAAGCATCGTTAAAGGACAGTTAGGTGGGGAAGTATACTTAGGAAATGAGGTGACGGGAGTAGGGTAGGAATAGGGTAGGCTTTAGGGTAGGATTAATAGGCTCCTAGCTAGGGTTTAGATTATAATCCAAATTAAATTTGAATAAATCATGCTTTAGAAGAATTAGGAATATGGAGGATTTAATAAATATAAATTTATTAAAAGGGGATTTTGTGGAGGCAAATGTATTTAAATAAAATACATTAGAATAGTGTTTAAACTATTGATAAATGAAACTATTTAATTGATTGAATTAAATAGTTAGAGGAATAAGAGGGAAAATAATATTAATATTTTTAGATGTCTACATTTTTCCCCTCTTTGACGTGGCGTCGTGAGTGATGTTTTGTCAAAGACAAGAAAGTGAGTTGCCCCAGAAGAAGAGGGTTTTTAAGAGTTGTGCTAAAGCAAGGATGGTACAAGGTTGTGCCCCCTCGAAAAAAGAACACAACGAAGACAATGTTGTGAGATTTTATTGAAAAAGGACACAACAGGAAGGAGGAAGGGTGAGGAGATAATAAATAGAAGCCTTCTGAAATGCAACTAAGAATGCAGCTAAGAATGCAAATGAAAATGAAATTAAATGTAGCTAATGAGCATTGGGGATCCATTTGTGTATAAAAGTATGGAGAGCACATCCGATTTTGATATTGCAAGAGGAGGTATGCATCAGGTGTTAGAAAACATAGATGACAAGATTCCTTTGCGTGGACTAGATGCTCAAACAAAAGCACATTGCAAAAGACGCATGTATCAGTAGCAACCAGTCACAATGCACCAAGATATAGCAGATCAAGGTAGTGGTGAGTAGGTTCTAACTGACACAAAAAGATAAAGTCAATAAAGAAGGCCTCATGACCAAGCAGTCATTCGGTCCAAAGTTCTTGCCATGAATAAGATTGATGTGATAAAGGATTTGATAACCCGATGCTAGAAGGATGCATCATGACGAGCAAAGATTGGATTCTGATGTGATAAAAGAGATTCGCTGGCAAAAGCTCTGAATAGGATGGAGAGCAAGGACAGTCGGTAACAAAATTGATTTGGTGTAAAACATTGCTCAGTCGCATGAGTCAAAACGTTGCTGAAAACTAAGTTCTAGAATGAATCAGAAAGAACGAAGTGTTTATTACATGATTTTTGAGAATATTTGATGTTTTTGGAATATTTATTTTTTTGTATTTTTCGTGATTTTTTTAATGTTTTTGGGATTTTATACATATTTTAGCTTTACAACAAGACGATATATACAAAAATATTCACAGGGGGGAAACGGGTGTGGAAATTTTTTTTTGGAGAAAACGAGGGCTATAAGAGGGGCTGGGGGGTTAAAGAAGGTCATTTGTGAATAGTGAATAGTGAAAATTTGAGCTCTAGAGTGAAAAGATGGCCGACGAGAGGATGCAGGGGAAGCTTGGAGAGCGCGTGCACACACATGGGAGGCCCACTGAGTGATCGGTACCAGTGAGTTAGCTATCTAAGACCTTGCATTTATTGCTATTAATGTTATTTATTGCTTTGGGGGGGTAGATAGGGCATTAATGAGGGGGAAAATGCATTGTAGACTGGAGACGCCAGTTCTCAAACCAGCGTCTATGAGGACGTTGATCCCTAGATCGACATCTTCGTAGACCCCGATCTTTGTATCAACGTCTCTGGAGATGACGGTGCCAGACCGACATCTTCAAAGATGTCAGACCCAGACCCGCATCTTTGAAGATGATGGTTTGCAGGACTGACATCGGAGATGCTAGCGTTTCTGGCTGAATCTGCGTCTGCACCTAAAAGGGCAAAAACTGAGAGGGAAGGAAATGGAGGGACTTGGTAGGGGCCGGGGATGGGTTGGCATAAGACCTAGGGACAAGATGCCCCATTTTGGGAAGGGTTAGACTAGGACTAGAGGAAAAGGTGACTGACATGGTGGATTCTAAAATTCTTATAGGATCAGTTCCCACCATTGGGATCGCGAGACCACTAGCCTCCTACCATGGAGTTGGAGTTGCAGCTGACAAAGGATGACTGGGGATTACTAGTGGTAGTTGGGTTGGACTATGTGCCCCATTGGCCTAGGCTATGGGTGCACAATGGGATGATGACCATGTTGATCGAGCGGTGGCAAAGTGACACCACCACCTTTTATTTGCCTACTAGAGAGGCGACCATTACTTTGGAGGATGTCTGGCGAATTCTACAGATACCTATCTGAGGGGTGATTCCTCGATATCAGTTGGAGGATAGTGACCACTATATGGAGATTGCGTTCAGGTAGCCGATGAGGTAGATCCCAATTTACCAGACCTGGATGCCCTGGTAGCCAACAGTCAACAAGAGATTGAGGCAGATGGCTCTTTATATTGTGGGATTGATCAGGGGATGCATGTTAGCAGATCTGGCAAGACATGGTTTTGGCATGGGCTAGTCATGGGCACTAGCACAGATGTTGGAGGAGGGGACGTCTTATTGCTGGGGGTATGTTGTCCTAGGATAGCTATACCATGATTTGCACATGGTTGTGTACCAAGAGGCATGCAACATGGGTACCGGGATGACTTTGATGTTAGTGTGGGCCTGGGAGTACACTGCAGTGTTTCAACCGATGAGGGTTAGGGAGTCGCAACACCCTAGGGAGCCTTATGCCTACATATATAGGCTCCCTTTGAGATACACCTCTGTCAGCCAGATTGGATATTGGCGGCGGCTTTTAGATGAGGTACAAGTTTTCTGCTAGACCCCATATAGGTTATGCAAGCCATGGGGGGCTATGGACTGGGCAGCAGGAGTGGAGGATGGATTTGAGGATTTTCTATACCTTTCATACATTCAGACTAATTACTTCTACTGGTGAGGACCATCAACTAGATAGAGAGGTACAAACCATCCAGGGTCATGCGGCAGTTTGGGATGTAGTAGGGAGTGGTGGCAGAGGATGCCTTACATCCTCATTTCACTAGGGAGGTAGGGATATAGGGGAGGTATATGGATGCTCTCATAGTGAGGGCATCTTGGAGGGATATGGTACGACTGGACTTTGTGGCATGGCCAGATATCATAGATGTAGGGATGACTCTAGAGTACACAACATGGTGGGCTGCACACACACTAGTGAGACAGACGAACCCAGCTCAGGTGGCTGCTCATGAGTAGCTGACAGGGGACTTGGATGTCGACAATGGTACAGATATCGGGGATTCCCTAGAGACCTTGGTAGTAGGTCAAAGGAGGAGGCCGCAGAGATGAGTGAGACCTTGGACAGAGGCACAGGTACAGGAACAAGGGCCGTAGGGGCCCCCACCAGCATAGGGGCAAGATCAGGCATAGGTACAGGCATAGGTACAGGCACATGCACCACTAGTTCCACCACAGGTACAGGGACCACAAGGGCCACCCACAGGGTACATAGCATAGGAGACCTATGATACTGTCATCGCAGAGTGAGACAGTCTTTAGACAGAGTGCACCAGACTGTGAGGTTTACTAGACATGGTGGTGGTGTCTGGTGCAAGCTTGCATGTAGAGATTGCCCAGATACAGGGGTTAGTGACTGCAGAGACAACATGGGTGGATAGGGCATAGGGTGCACTGGACACCTTACAGGGCCAGGTGGACTCAAGCGAGTTTGCGATGGTGGATCTGACCCAGGATGTGGGAGAGATGTATATTGAGATAGGTACTCTTACGGGCCAGCTGGATACGTTGACCCTACAAATGGAGCAGGCTACGGAGTAGATTTCTACATTGACCTCAGAGAGGGATGCAGCATTGCGATAGGTAGAGGTATATGGGGCTAAGTGTGACATTTCCAGGTAGGAAGCTATAGCAGGTGGGGTTAGGCAGGTGGTGGCTGAGGTGTTCGCATCTCATAGAGATGTGAATAGGGCAGGTAAGGAGGCATCCCATTATAGAGCACTATATCATCAACTAGTTCCTAAGGGACAGAGATGAGACTACTTAGAGAGGTCACGGTCTCAGAGCATAGTGCAGACTTCAGTGTCATAGGGATCAGTGGGGATGCCACCACATCCACCACTAGGGCAGGGAGGTGGGTCATCATAGCCACCAATATGATTCATCAGAGGATCAGATGACACACAGTTTTGTATTTTTGATAATATTGGCACCAAGGTGCACGTGATGTATTTTATTGACAGACATTGATATATATATATATATATGATGAGGACTCTATTGATGCTTATGATGTATGATCTATATGATGTGTTGATACATATGACTATATGATTAGTGAAATTTGATGCTTGCAGGATGTGATGTTTATGGATGACTTGATTATGTATATATGATATATGACTTATGCAGGATGTATGAGGCTTATATGTATATGATGTACTGATGTGTGTGGATGCAGGATGTGATGTGTTTTTATGATGTATGCAATATATATGCTGATGTTTTATGAATATGTATATGAATGCCAAATGAATGAATCTAAATGAATTAATTATGCAAATGGTACATGAATCTAAATGTTGTAATAATGTGAAATGAACCTAAATGGATGAACTATGCAAGATGAATTAACAATGCAAGATAATGAATCTAAAATGGATGAGCAATGCAAGATGAAAAATGAATGTGTAAATGAGTGAACAATGGAATCTAAATGAATCTAAAGATTAAAATGACTTAATTATGCAAGATGTACATGTTGTTAACAATGCAAGACTAAATTGAAGCTAAAATGGATTAACAATGCAAGATGATAAAATGAATCTAAAATGAATTTAACAATGCAAGATGACTTAAATGAACCAAAAAATGGAGTAAAATGAATCTAAAATGAATTTATTATGCAAGTTAAATAATGGATTAATAATGCAAAGTTCTAAATTGATACTAACTATTAATGCAATTTACTAATGAACAATGTGTCCTGAATGATGGATCTAATGCAATCTAATGATGAATTTAATGAATCTAATGAATCTAAAATGATGAATAATGTAACTAAATATTAAATGAAGGATGATAGATGCAATAATGATACTAGAGGTAATGAAATGGATGCAAATGGGACTCACCTATATTTTTTTTTGTGTGTGTCACAATCAACTGATAAATCAGACGGGTGGACTATGGAGGATTGGGCAAGGAATGTTAGCAGGACAATGACTCAGGATGTTAGCATGATGGTGGGGAGATGGAATGTGTCACGAATGTACAAGGATTGAACTGAGTGATTAATTACAAGTGATTAGTTACAGTGATTACATACAAAGGTTGCTGTCGAGATATGATTGGATCATGTTACTTGTTTGGATGCATGTGATAGGTGCGTGTGTTGATTGATTAGTTCAAGAGGAAATATACATCCTGTGAGAACCCAAAGATGACAATAATCTTGATTTAAGTTGACGAGAGGAAGGATGCATCCTCAAGACTCATTTCCAGAAAGATGGGACTTACCAAGTTGATTGATCAAATGTGCACTACAAGCAAACTATAGAACCAATGTAGGATAAGGAGCAACTCAAGACACGAGCAATATATAGGACTGACACTCAGGGTTTGGGATAGTACAATGTATGGACAATAATATAAAAAATTATGTGTACAAAATCTCAGGATATGAGATAGGGAGATCATTGCGGACTAGTGTGTATGATATGCGAACACCCAGGGAATAAAGGAAGAGCGGGGATTAGTGGAGATGTGGTGCTGGTGATGGAGGGAGACAAGATTTTTATAGATAATGGAATGGTCCACTATGTGTGATGCTTGTTTCTAGGTTTTCATCACCCATACTTGTCCAAGGCGCTTGATTGCCAAGTTTTCACCGTTGGACGAAAGTCTTTCTCTTTATTTTTCTTTTGATTTCTTTGGATCTTTTTGATTTTTTTGATTTTTTTGATATTGCCCAAGTGCCTGTTTACTAGGTTTTCACTGGGACAACTATTTTTTCACTTTTTAGAGATTTTTTTCAGGACTGTTTGTCATTGTTTTTGTGCTTTTTTCAGGACTTTTTTATACTTTTTATGGATTTTCTCAGATAACTGGAATGAACAACCAACCGTTAGGCATAGAAGCACCTAAGATGAATTATGTTGATAGGATCATTCAATGGTTCTCCTTCAAGAGTGGAGATTTGATATGCCCCAGAACCGAAGCATGCAGTGACAACATATGGGCCTTGCCAGGTGACTTCAAACTTGCCTTTCTTTTCCCGATCAGTACCCACTTTCTGATTTACTTTTAGCGCAAGGTCCCCTACCTGGAAATGGCATGGGTGGACCTTCTTGTTATAGTTCTGCTTGAGTCTTTCTGGTAAACAATCAAGTGATCATAAGCTTACTGGTGCTTTTCATCTAGGAGGTCCAGCTGTGTGAGTTGTGCTACCCAGTAATCTTCATCATCAATCAGACCTCTTAGTGATACTCAGAGGGAGGGTAGTTCAACCTCAATGGGTAAGACTACTTCAGCACAATAGACTAGGGAGTAGGGAGTAGTTCCAATAGGAGTACGGTAGGAAGTGCGATATGCCCAAAGGGCTGGATTGATCTGGAGATGCCAGTCATGACCTGTATCATTGACAACTTTCTTGAGGATTTTGAGGATGGTTTTATTAGTTTCCTCAGCTTGGTCGTTACCTTGTGGGAAGTATGGACATGAGAAATGGTGATGGATATGGAGGCGAGCACAGAGATCACTGATGTGTTGATTTTCAAACGGTGTACTATGATCTGTGAAGATGGTGGAGGGTATGCCGAAGTAGAAAATGATGTGATAGAGAATGAATTTGGATATCTGGACACCAGTAGTGAGTGTGAGTGGAATTGCTTTGACCCACTTTGTAAAGTACTCCATAGTTGTGATTATATACTTGTGGCCTTCAGAAGAGAGGGGAGTAATCTTACCAATGAGGTCAAAACCCCAACAAGAGAAGGGCCAAGGAGGCACAATAGGTCTGAGGTCCTGAGCAGGAGCATGGATCAAATTAGCATGCTGTTGACAAGGTAGGCACAAGCATCATGTTCCATTGTAGGCCAATAGTACCCTGTACATAGAAGTTGCTTGGCTAGGACCATGCCACTCGTGTTGGCACCGCAGATTCTAGCATGTACCTCTTGTAAAGCCTGGGCAGCTTCATTTTCATCTAGACATCTAGAGAGCACATTGTGATAACCTTGATGATAAAGGGTATTGGCTATGAGGGTGTAATGGGATGCTCTGTGGATAAAGTTTTGGCATTGGTTTGCAATGAGATGAGGAGATATGATACCATTTTGTAGGTAATCTTAGATATCATGGTACCACGGGGACTGGGGACCAACCAAGACACATACGCGATTCGATTCATCATTCTCATAAGCGAGAGCATGTAGTTGCTCAACTAAGAATTTGTATTGCGTAGACTCATGAGGAATCTCGAGAAGGGAGCCAATTGTGGCCATTGCATCAAAAAATTTGTTCTATAAGTGTGGTACTTGTGTTATCTGCAAGTGGAGGAAGTGTTCTTTCAGCTTGTCAACCATCTGCTTATATGGCATCAATTTGTCATCTTTGGTTTGATACTCATCCAAGACTTGTTTGATGATGAGTTGGGAGTCACCAAAGACCTAGATATCTGTGATGTTCCATTCTATGGCCATGCGGAGTGCTGCAATTAGTGTCTCATATTCTACAATTTTGTTTGTGTAGGGGAATCCCAATTTGAATGACATGGGGATGTAGTCACCTTGGGGTGTGACAAAAAGTATTCGTGCCCCTGCGCCATGAGCTGTGTAAGACCCATCAAAATAGATTTTCCATGTTGGTTTTTCTTCTATCATGTACAAATGCTCATCTGGAAATTCTGTGACCAAAGGATATGCATCTACCAATGGTTCTTTGGCTCGCTGATCGGCAATGACTTGCCCTTTAATGGATTTTCTATCGACATACTGAATATCAAATTCACTTAGCAACATAACCCATTTTTCCATTCGACCTATAAGTCTAGTCCTTGAGAGTAGGTACTTGAGAGGATCCACCTTTGAAATGAGCTTGGTTGTGTGACTAAGCATGTAGTGGAAAAGTTTTTGAGTGGCGAAGACCACTGCTAAACATGCTTTTTCCATAGGAGAACAATTGAGCTCATAACCCACTTAGGTTCGACTGATATAATAAATGGCTCTTTCTTTACCTTCATCATTCAATTGAGTGAGGAGTGCCCCCAGTGCTGTGGTAGTAGCAGAAATGTATAGGATGAGTGGTCGACCAGGTACATGTGGTACCAAGATGGGTGGATTAGCCAAGTATTCTTTGATTTTGTCAAAACTCTTCTGACACTAAGGATCCCACTTGAATGTGTTGTCTTTGCACAGGAGATGAGTGAATGGTTGGCACTTGTCTGCTAGTTGAGAGCTGAAATGGCATACAGATTGTAGCTTTCCTTGGAGGCTACATAGCTGTTGAAGAGTTTTTGGTGGAGGCATCTCTATGATAGCTTGTAGTTTCTTTGGATTGATTTTAATGCCTTGTTTGGATACAATAATCCCTAGGAGTTTTCCTGATGTGACTCTAAAGACACATTTCTTAGGGTTGAGCATTAAGAAGTAGTGTCCAATTTTGTCAAAGATGCATTCTAGAACATTTAGGTGATCTTCCCTTTTTACTGATTTTGCCAAGATATCGTCCACATAGTCTTCAAGGATCTTGTGAATCATGTCATGAAAAATGACAGTCATGGCTCTTTGATAGGTTGCCCCAGTGCTCTTTAAGCCAAAAGGCATCATGTTATAGAAGAAGGTGCCCCAAGGGGTTGTGAATGCTATCTTATGCTAATCTTCTTCTGCAATGTGGATCTGATTATATCCAGAAAAACCATCCATGAGTGACAACATCTCATGTCCTGCTGTGAGATCCACAATCATGTCTCTGTTTGGTAGGGGGAAATCATCCTTGGGACATGCCTTATTGAGATCTCTGAAATATGTACATATCTTGATTGATTTATCTAGCTTAGAGATGGGAACCATATTAGAGATCTAGTTAGAATAGTCGATGGGGCAGATGATCTTGGCTTGTAGTAATTTTTCTAGCTCCGCTTTGACAAGTAATGCCACTTTAGGGTGCATCTTTCTGAGCTTTTGCTTGACAGGTTTGATGTTTGGGTCCACTACTATATGGTGAACCACCAAGTTGGGATCTAACCCTGGCATGTGGGAGTAAGACCATGCAAACTTGTTGATGGATTCCTTTAATAAAGTAACAAGATCACTTTCTTTTGCTTCAGTTAGAGACGCTGCTATGTATGCGATGGAAAGATTTTCTTTGGTACCCAGATTGACAGGTTTTGCTTCTTCAATGAGAATTGATGACTATTCAGGTCTGTAATCTTGGATAAGAGGAAGAGGAGAATCTTCATCCTCTGGCACCTCAGAGAGGTTTTCACCAGGGGATACGCCCTTTATTTTTACTTTTTTATAATCAGATAGCGCCCAAGAGGGGTTTTCACTAGGGGATCAATTTTTCTCTTTTTAATTTTTGTTTTCTGTGTTAATTTTGTGGCTAAAGTTCTCCTCTTCCACAAAGTATGCCTTTGGTTCTAGTTTGTAGACATATTCTGAGTCTTGCCCCCAGTCACTGCTTTGCTTGATTTCTCCCATAAAGTTTAGGAGCGCGTCCTCACTTTGGAACTCGTCAACGTGTATGACACTTGGTTGGTCCTTGTCTATGAGTTCAGGATGTCAGAGGGGGAGATCAATGCAGAGGATAGAAATTTGTTGTAGGATAGCATTTCCCAGGAAGGTTTCATCGTTGAAAACATCATCATAAGCTCTCACAACTTTCTCTTCCAGGATATCTTCGATGTCAGCAATTTTTCCCAGGGATGGACAAGAGGAATAGTTGATGAACTCATTGGTGTCTCCATTCATGTCAAAGCCCACACCAAGGCCTATGTTCTTTTCTAGCTAGATGGGTACAATAGGATCTTTCATTCCTTTCTCTTCATAACCAAGGCCACCTCCTTGGTAGTTCCATTTTTTTGTCACCAGTTTGTGCGTTGCGGGGTACTTATCTTTGAAGTAATTGAGGCAACTTGTGTCCTTGGGTGGTGGATCTTTATATAGCCATTGGTTGATGTTTGGTGCCATTTCTTGGCCAGTCAAAGTACCTTTTGATATAAAAGTGGTAGAACCAAATTGTAGTTCCTTGGTTGTCTCTGATTCTATTTTTCTTAGATTAGGCTGGCGGCCTTGAGTGTGAGGATCAATTGGAAGTGCTCCAACTACGAAGGCATCAGATAAAGTGTACTCACCACAACCTTTATTGTTGATCTTGAACATGAACAAGGTGGAGGAAAGGATTATTTCTGTGTCCAAATGGGTTCGAGATGAGCTGGAAACAGAGGTGCCAATATCAATCCCAGGATAGTGATTGGAATGTCGAAAGGATGTCTCCAATGCTTTGCAGTATGCGAAGGGCTTGGGATTTGCACGGATGGTGATCTAAGTCCCTTTATATGGGAATTTGATGCACTGATGGTAGGTGGATGGGACAGCTTGCATAGAATGAATCCATGGGCATACAAGGAGAATGTTGAAGGGGAGGTCAAGATCAACAACATGACATAATGTATCCTGGATAAATGGGCCCACTTGAATGGGCAATGATATTGTGCCTTCAGAAGTACACTCTAGATTATCATATGCTTTTATTATGATGACATCATTTGTTACCTCAGTGCAACCCAACTATTTTATGAATTTTAGAGTACATAGATTTAGGGTCGATCCATTATCTATCATGACCCATTTGATGGAAAAATCTTTAACCATGACAGCAATACAGAGTGGGAGATTATGATTATTTTATTCTGAGGGTATGTCTGTTGGTCTAAAGGAGACCCCACATGATGCAGATAGGTGTCCGAAAAGGTTTTGGAATTCAGCGAGGTTGATGTCGCTAGGAACACGGGATTCTTGCAAGGATTTATTGAGGATCTCTTGATAAGTGGGCGATGTGTGGAGAAGATCCAAGATGAAAATTTGGGTTGGAGCATTCCCTAGGTGTTCCAAAATGTTGTATGGGTCCCAATAGATGGGGTGGGACCAGAACCTATGACTTTTATCCTAACTCTACGAGTGGTGATGGCACATTGGTTATCGGCACCCTTGACATGGATGACATTGACGGAGGACTAGACTTGGGATATGTAGCTGATGAGATTATCATAGTTGATATATGAATTTGTATAATCTTTTTTGTCAGTGTTTTTTTCTTGTTTACCTTTTCCCTGATCAGAGGACTGAGTAGGATTGCCTGGGCCTATACCGAAAGTGCGTTTAGGGAATGCATTTTGATAAATTTTAAGGCTTGTGTTTGGCGATGATTGGTTAGGAGAGTCCACTTCAATCTCCTTACGGTCAATGAGATCTTGAATATAGTGTTTCAACTTCATGCATTTGAGGGTGGTGTGTCCCTTAACATGGTGGTATTCATAGTACTCGTTGTCTTTATACCAAGCTGGCTTAGGAGTTGAGTCATCAAATGGCTGTGTTTTAGGATACATGACTTGGTTAGCTTGGACCAGCTTGCGAAAGATGATGTCTATAGGTTCACCCAAAGGGGTAAACATGTGTTGTGGTGTATTCAAAGTGCAAGGTCATTTTTGTTTGTGCGAGACTGATATAGCATTTGTTTGATTCATAGGACCTTGGTAGTTGTGTTGATATGATGTCCTTGGAGGAGGATAGATAGGCGCAACTTGAGGGAACATGTTTTGCTGATATGTTGGTTGAGCATACACAGGATTGGGTTGTTGATACATGGGAGGAGGTTGAGGGTACATTGGTGGTGCTTGCTGATAAGTCTGGGTAGGTGCATTAGGACTAGCTACCACAACTTGAACGTGTTTGGTGTCAGTGGCTCCATCTGTTATCGCATTTTTGTTCTTGTTCGAGTATCAAAATTGATCATTGTTTTGTTTCTCAGGCTTGGATTCTTTGTAGTTCTTAATGGTACCTTCTTCTATGAGACATCGTTCAAGGTCCATACCCTTAATTCTGATGTTGTGATAAGTTTGTATACAGTTCATGCGCATGTGATAGGAAAGTTTAGGATGAAGATTGTTAATGAAGATTTTAATAAGATGTTTCTCTGGGGGTTGGTAAGACAACCTTGTGGTAAGCCCTTGCCAGCGCTGAAGATAATTGGCCAGGCTTTCTCCTCCCTATTGTTTGGAATTGCATAGATCAAGGAGTGAGAGTTCATTTTCGACATTATGTGCGTATTGGGCCACAAACTTTTTAGATAATTCCAGGAAAGTAGAGATTGTGCCGTAAGGGATTTTGTAGAACCATTCAAGAGTGGTGCCTCCCAAGCTTTTGGGAAATAGTCTCATGATGAAGTTATCACTATAGGCCACTTCTTGATAGGCCATATAGAATTCTTTCATGTGACTCATAGGATCGCCCTTCCCCCAATATTTATCAAATTTTGGGGTCTCAAAATTCTTGGGAAAGGGTATAGCAGTGATAGATCAATCAAATGGATAAGGACATACCTCTTCAAACTTAAATGTTTTAGCTTCTGTCCCAGCTTTTAGCTCCTTGACAGCATTCTTCATTTCCTCCCATTCATGATTGATTTGCGGGGGAGGATTGTTGATCATGATTGTAGGATTTCCTTGAACCTGATATGGATCGAATGGTGAGTATGGAGGATTCTGTGGGGGATATTATGGTGTTTGGTAGGGTGGTTCCTAGTCAATGTATACAGGTTGTTGTGGTGGAAGCTATGGTTGAGTGGAATATTGCAGTAGAGGAGGTGTCGGTGCTTGATAAGATTGTTGCAACTGCTGAAAATATGCTTGTATTTGTTGCAGGGTCAGATAGGTGGGATGAACCTATTACCTACCTTCATAAGTGTTTTGTGGTAGAATGCCCCCAGTGAGAAATTTTTGTGGAGGGGGAATTTTTTGTGATGCAACGGAAGATGGTATGGCTATGTAGTTGGCGGAATGAGTTTGCTGTTATTGCATGGGTTGGATAAAAGGATTAGCAAACTGTTGTAGTGGTTGTGCCATGAAGGGATTTTCCCCCTACATTTATGGTTGCGGCTGCTATGTAGTTTGGATAGTGGGTTGTGCAGCTATGAAGGGGTTGAGTAGGTGTTGTTGCACTTGGGATGTGAATGGGTTTGTGATATGTTGTTGCAATTGTTGTTAATGGGATTTTTGCTGGATGGATTGTTGCTGCTGAATAGGTTGTTGTTTCTGTTGCTATTGGATAGGTTGTTGTTGCTGCTATTGGATAGATTGTTGTTGTTGCTGTTGGATAGGTTGCTATTGGATAGGTTGTTGTTGTTGTTGTTGGATAGGTTGTTGTTGCTGCTGTTGGATAGGTTGTTGTTGGATAGGTTGTTGTTGTTGCTGTTGGATAGGTTGGATGGGAATTTGGGGTATGAAGAAGGGATTCCTGGATGGTTGTAGTGTAGGGGGATTTGGGTTGAACAACGTTTGAGGTGGAACTACTGGCATTCATTGTGATTGCGTTGCTAGTGGAGCGGGAAAAGTGGACCCTTGCAGAAATAAAGGTTGGTTATAGGCGTTGGTAGGTGGCATGCATGTGGTGAAGAAAGGCGAAATAGGAATGGAGACTTGGGTGCTTTGATGCTGCGAACTGGTTGTAGCACTTTGAACAGGTTGAGTAGGAATGGATGGAATGGTGGTTTGCTGTGTGCTGACTAGTGGTGGTAGTGGAAAGTTTGCAATGAATGTTGGGATTACTTTGAAAGAGGAGTGACTGTGGCTTGCAGAGGTGCTTGTATAGTGATAGGGGGTATTGTTTGTGTTGCTGATGTGGCATCAGGAGGTAGGACTCCTGAGGTAGGTGAGGGTGTTGTGTGTATGATTGAAGGTGGAATGAAGGGTTGAACTACTTGTGCGAGAAGAGTTCCCACATGTAGGGATCATTGAAGTGGATCAAAAACTTCATTTCTAGTGGGATAAGGATGTTCCCCTAGAAGTTCCATAGGTAATGTGACAAGTGTGGGTATAATCCAAGGTAGAAGTTGAAGTCCTTGTTGTATGTCCAAGAGTACCTGGTTACTGCTACATCCACTCATGGCGTTTACCATGTGGACAAGCACTAGGTGGTTGATAAATGTTTCCATGACACTTAGAGTGGGATTTTTGTTAGTGTCCACCCAGATATGTTCAATTTGATCACTGGGCTGATGCACATAAGTGACCATGGTGCTGGTATTGTCAGTCGTAGGATTAGATGAGCTAGAGGCAAGATTAGGATCCATGTTCTTCCTCTTCTTAGTGGCTTGTGTGATGGGTGGCATGAAATGATTATCCAAAAGGAATATGACATGCAAGATGTATGCAAGGATGCACTTAGGAAACTAAGGATGATGATACTAGGATTAAGATGTGGTTAAGATGATGGATGTGCTTCTATGGAATTAAGGATGACTTGATGTATGCAAGGATCAAGGGTTGCTTTCCCTAGTGTAGGATCAAGTGGATGTGATTGTCTACCTAAGACATACTTGTGGTCTTCGGCGGATGAGAATATTTGATAATGCAAATCAACCTTTTGAGAAAGGTGATGAGGTTGCAAAAGACAAAGGGGATTATCCTAAACAATGCTTAGTTTAAGGACATTCAAGGATGGGGTTTGATTAAGATGTAGGTTTTTAGAAACTCAAAAGGGTATGCAATACCAAGTGAGGGGTGTGATCAAGGATGCTTTGGATGATTATTAGGATGATGCTAGGCTGATTAGGATTGATTTGATTAATGCAAGATCATGCTAGGATGGGTGTGTGATGTGTTCTTAAAGATGACAACCATAAGTGAGGTCCTAAAATGCAAACTAAGTGAGCTTAAGAAGAGGAGGAACTTATGTTTGTTGTGGTAAACCGACTAGTCATATTGTTCAAATCCAACAAAAGAAGAGTTTAGACGATATTTTCCCATGAAACAAGCAACCTTGTTGTTGTAAATCACTTTTTCAAATTGTTCTCATTTATGGATTTCTTGCTTGATGAAATCGATAATGTGTTGGTACTTGGTAGCCTCTCAGGTTGTGTTTTTCTGTTCTCTTTGTACGGGTGGTAATAGATTTTTCACCTTCTTATGTTTCTTAGAATCGGTCATGTCCTATAAGTAGATCTAATCTTGGATAAATAGTTTGAGGTTTTTAGGACATATCTTATAAAAGACTAGATTTTTTGCAAAAGGATATTATCTCGATAATCTAGCAAAAAGCTTGATCGTGTTCTGATTTTTCAATAGATTTGTTCTATGGAAAGAACCAATTTCAACATAATCAAACAAGAAAATAACAAGCATGTGTCTAAAAACAATCCGACAAGGGACAAAGTAGCCTTGAATTATACAAGCACATGACAAATTTGAATGTTGGATATTTTGTCTGTGTTTTGGATTTGTCAATGTTCTTCAAGAACTTCAAGCACAAAATCTACCTAAGGAATTGGTATAGCATGAAAATACTTTCTCTTAAGCTTAGGCACACACACAAGAGCTGATCAGAATATGACCGTCACCAAGCATGCAATGGCTCTAGTCATGATGATGTATTATCCCATTTCAAATGCTCAAGGTGGCACGAATGTACAAGTGATCTTAGGGAAGTTACTATCTTCCTTGCACAAGCATTATCACCTTTCAGGTGTGTTCTGGGTAGCTTCTAAGCCTAGAGTGTTTAGTATGGTTCTCCATTCGATTGTATCCTCTATGTCTGCGCAAGCACGATTCAGGTGTATAGCCCCATAGAGCGTCTTGACAAAAGTGGTCACGTAAACATGATTGAGACCATGAGGCCGCACTTAAGTTAGATGAGAGCCGAGTATAAGCTCAATTTCCAACCGACTCCCAAGGCTTTAACCCCAAGGAGTAAATTTGATTAATGTGAGTCATTCCTGGGAGATTTTTTCCTCAACCGTCAGGCCCATCTAAAGGATTCATAATAACCTGGATTAGCGACAAATATGAGTCTGGATTTCTGATTTTCCCACAAGGGGAAAAGAGAATACTCTCCTATGCAATATCATTTTCTCCAGAAGCACGCAAGACATACTTTGTTCTTTTCAAAAGATTCAATTGTTCAACACTAAGTAAGTGTGTCTAGGTTTTTGATCTTCCCAAAAGGGAAGAGAGCATAATCCCCTAACACTCACTTAAGATTAAACAAAAAAATCTAACTAATTAGTCTAGGTGCCTCAAAAAAGATTAATACAAACGTGATCATTTGGTCGATGTAGATCTGAGGTAACCTGTAAGAGAAATGTGAGTAGTTTTGAGTTTGTGTCTTTGACAAGCGGTGCTACAAAACAATTAGTTAGTAGTCTATGAATATTGATCTTTGACAAGTGTTATTAGCACAAGAACCACTTAAAAATTGTTAGTATATGATAAATCCAACTTAAACAGAGTGCAGACGCCGGTTCAGGGCGCAGACACTGATTCTAGTTTTTGCCTAAAAAATGACAGTAAGCAGAAAATAGGCTAAAAACATAGAAAAACCAAAAAGATGTTATACCAGTTAGAGACGCCAATTTATAGATCACAGACGCTGGTTAAGAATAGACGCCGGTTTGTGAATCAAAGACGCTAGTTCATGAACTGGCATTTACCAGGCCGCCGATGTACCTACAAACACAAAAAGACAACAAATAAGATTACTTTTATTCTTCTTAGTCTTTAGTTTGATCAAATTTAGCCATTTAGAGAGTATAAAAACAACTAAAAGCTAGTGTCCTTTAAACCATTATCAAGATTATTCTCCTTAATAAAAATTTGGCATAATTTCTGCTTGTAAAATCAGTCTCTGCTAAAAAATAGAATGATAAGATGCCTAAAATCAGTAGGAAAACCAAAAATTTTGATAAACCAAAGAGTTGTGTTTTGTAAACTCTCAAACTAGCTCTTCTAGGAAGAGATGCCAGTGCAGAGCGGAGACGCTGGTTCAACGTAGATGCCGAATGATAGTTTAGGTAGAATCAACATTTGTGCAGACGCCTCTACATAAAACATAGACACAGATCCGCGTGCTTGGCAAATTTTTTAGAAAATGAAGACAAAAAGTTAGAAAATTTAGGGATGTGGGTCCCACCGGGCGTGCCAGAATGTGGTATGAGGAATTCTTCAATTTGTTGGGAGAAATCTCAAACATGCAAACATTAGTGGGTTAGCACATAAATCATTTCAAAAGAATGTAAAAGAGAAAGCAAGCAACAAAGAATACCAAATAACATCAGATTGAGCTTAAAATAAGTAAACAAATGCACCCTACTCTACTCATTTTGATTTTCTCTTTTAGATTTGATGTAGGTGTGCTCTCTCAAACACACAAAATGCTATGGATCCCAATGCAATGCAAGATTAACAAGACACGAAGAAAGCTTCAAGAGCTAGTATGAAGAACTAGTCTCAAATCTTCTTCAAGAAGATGATATTCTAAGCTAATTATGAAGATGATATGCATATACTATATAGAAACTAAGATTCATTCACCAATTTGAAACCTAGCATGTGATTTATAAGTGACTTAAGCATGGAAAGCATAAAAACTAGAGACTAAGAACATTAGCATGAAAATAACTATGAATTCTAAAGCAATTCTAGCATAATAACAATGCACAATGAGAGATGAAAATATGAGAGGAGAAGGCCTCTATTTATAGAGTTTTTGGAGAGAGGAAGAGTCTTGTATGAAGTGGCACCTATGTGGCATTCACATAAGATCCACATAGGAGACACATAGACTTGAAAAGATGGCCAATTTTGAGTCAAAATTGGCATTAATATTGAGTAGCTCAATATTTCAAAAGAGGAGACAAAGTTGTAAGAAGGAATTAAAGAGGAATGGGTGCCCATTTTGGAGATAATTTCCCCATGTGGGTGAGCATTCCATTAGCCTTAAAAATCTTAGGAATCACCCATTAAGCATGGTTAAAGGACAGTTAGGTGGGAAAGTATACTTAGGAAATGAGGTGATGGGAGTAGGGTAGGAATAGGGTAGGCTTTAGGGTAGGATTAATAGGCTCCTAGCTAGGGTTTAGATTATAATCCAAATTGAATTTGAATAAATCATGCTTTAGAAGAATTAGGAATATGGAGGATTTAATTAATATAAATTTATTAAAAGGGGATTTTGTGGAGGCAAATGTATTTAAATAAAATACATTAGAATAGTGTTTAAACTATTGATAAATGAAACTATTTAATTGATTGAATTAAATAGTTAGAGGAATAAGAGGGAAAATAATATTAATATTTTTAGACGTCTACAATAAATATACAAACATATATACCTACGTGTGTGTGTGTGTGTGTGTATTCAAAGGAAATCTGCTCCTAAGTTTTTCTTGGTAACATATTTGTTCATATAATATGTATAATCTTTTTTTCTTTTAACTTTATATAAGAACAAGAAAGTAACAATAATATCAACATTCATTTAGGACATCTTTTTTTTTAATCAGAATAAAACATCAATGCTTAAATAAGGTAACTTTCATTATTACAACAATTTATTTTTGAATACACATCTTCATTGCCAACACTAACTATTCAAACAAACTTAGACTTTCATAAGTCCCCCATAACAAGGAATGCATGTATACATCTTTTTTCTTTTGACATGAAAATACAATATTCATGAACCCCTTTTTTTTAACACAATAAAATAACAATATAAAAATGAGGATAACTACCATAATGTATCTTTTTCTTTATTTAGAGAAATGCTCATAGGTTACAACTTTTCTTTTTATCTTTCTTTTGCAAGAAAACAAAACCTTTTTTTTGTGAAATACACAACCTCACAAGCAACAACTAAATCTTTAAGAATAATAAACTTTCAGAAGTCTTCCTATTACATAGTTTACATATACAATCTCTTATTTTTTTCAATTGAAGACACAACTTTACAAAATGATAAATACAATGAAAAGCCACACTTTAAATCCTCTCTTTCACACCATGTTTTCATCCTTTCATATCCTCAAGAAAAACTTGAAATAAAATTTTAGCGTGACCATATAGTCTCACCTCCCATCCTAGGCCTTTATAATACCACCACCGAGCTAGGAGAACTAGAGACCAAACAAGATTAAACTCAAGAAAACACAAGAAAAACCTATCAAAAAAAATAACACAAAATCTCCCAACCCAAGGCTTCACACATAGGATCTCAAAATGACCCAAATAATGAGGTGAAGGTGGACCAAATACTAAGAAGGAGAATTCCAAAAAAAAAATACAAATATATTCAAAAGACATAAAAAAAACCATTTAATTTATTTCTCGTTCAAAACCAACAAAATGCCTTATGACCCCCAATGGCTACATGCCAAAACTCCCCTTATGAATCTCAAGTAACAATGACAACAAGGACCCCATAATCCTTTCCTCATCCCTCTCCTCCATGATGAGAGACTCTACACTCATAAAGTTGTCCTAAAAACATTCACCCCAAGGCTACTCTTCCTTCCCAAGGGTGAGTTTGACCTTTCACCCCCAAAATAAACAAGAATGAAAATAAAGAAACAAACATGAAATCAACACAAAAAAATCTTCACAAAAGATTCTGTAGACCTTATGGAAAGACATATTATCAATTAGTGTCAAAACACTTAGTCAACCAGTGTCAACTGAGCCAGCAAGCATTATGCAAAGTCTCGAGTGATCAACATTGCCCGAGTGATTAGCATTTACCGAGTGATCAACATTGCCTAAGTGATTAGTATGGCCCGAGTGATTTACACTATTGCCCGAGCGACAGTTTATCTCCCAAGTAGACTTTTGGACCCGAGTGAAAGTTTAAAGCTGACCTTGCATATATTGTTTAATATAATTTTGTTTATTGCAAGCTGACTTACAGAGTTCTTTGTTGGATAAAGATATATATGTAAGATAGTTTTTTTTATCCAATGTGTATGAAAGAAAAGAATAAGTAAGAATGTATGCATAACTAGAAAGGCATGTGAATGGTAGTTTGATTAAGATCAGAAGTATTCAGGAAAGAAGAGTCTCATCTATCACATTCTGGTGATCAGTTATATTCAGAAGGATCTTATTCAGCAATCACAGTTGCACAGAGAAGATCATCAACTGGTTCATTCTCACAGGTGGATCAAAAAAATACTTTAACAAGGTGGACCTAATAGTCCTTTCTCTAAATTTCTTAACAAAGTTACATTAATTATTGTATTGTACAAAATCCTTTAACAAGGTGGACCTAACAGTCCTTTTTATGCTCCTAATAGGGTAGACCATCAGAAGTGGTCATTGTAAGCTCTAACAGGCTAAATTTTTACTGTATTACTAAATCTTGTGGGTATCATCCCCACCCCAGTTTTACTTTCTTTTGGAAGGTTTTTGGGTAACCAAATATTGTGTTATGTGTTGTGTATGAATCTTTACTTTCAAGTTCTATGCATGCAAACAAATAAGTTAATCTAATTGTGGATTAAAAGGATTAAGTTTTATTTGTTCCTAATTCACCCCCCCTCTCTCAGTCACTGGGCACATCATATATTTCCAACAATTGGTATCAGAGTGGTGTTTCTCTTATCATAAGTTTAATAGCTTGAGAAAAGATAAGAGGCTATGGAAACATACAGACTAGAGAAATTCATTGAGAATGAAAAGATAGATCTTAAAGTGGCCATGGATCAGATCATGAAACTTAAGGAGCAGCTCTCTCTTTCCCTAAAAATAAGAAAAGAATTAGCAATACAGATGAATGACAAGAACTATATAGAAGAAATAATTGAAGAATTTTTCAAGGATAGAAGTTCTGAAGAAGCTGATGCAGCCATTGAAGAATTACATACAAAGAATCTTGATTTACATGAAGAAGTCAAAAAGTTGAAGAGAGAACGAGAAATTCACTCAATCAAAATATGTGAAGTCATGGAACTAAAGAACAAAGTAGAAGATGATAGAAATATAGCACAAGAAGAAAAAAGACTATTGAGTACAAGATTAGAAGAAAAATAAAAAGAAATCCAACACTTGTCACTTCAGCAAGCTGATTTGGTAAGTCAACTCAACAATGCAACACAAGAAGTTGTCAATCTAAGAATAGAAAATGAAAGACTACAGAATGATCTCAATGATGAAAATAAAACACATGAAAGTATGATGAATTCACAAACTAGCATGGATTAGGCAATAGAATTCAGACATCATTGATAGATTGGATTAGGTTATATTGAACAAGGTGAATCCTCACAACAAGGAGCTCAAAAGAACAATAAACCTTCATGCAATCATTGTGGTAAGTTAGGGCACACATGAAATAAATGTTGGAGCAATGGAAAGTCAAAATTTAATGGAAAATGCTATAGTTTTAACAAAAAAGGAAGTAGAGAAAGTGAATGCAAAGAGAAACCTAAGTTTGAAGGAAAATGCTACAAGTGTAACAAACAAGGTCATAGATCTTCTGAGTGCAGAACTAAGAATTGGAATCCTGGTGAACAATTAGCAAAGGAAATTTTTGGTTGGGATTACAACACATGGTATAGATGTTATCATTGTGGTGAATATGGACACATTGGTGAAAATTGTATGAAGACTCACTTCAAAAAAAGGGATCCTACTAAGAGATGTTATGTGTGCAAGAAACTCAGACATCTAAGCAAGAACTGTATGAACAGAGAAAAAGTTGATACTAGTTTTGAGAATGGTAAAGCCAAAGTCTCAAAATTCAGAAATTAGATGAGCAAGCAACATGTAAAGAAATCCTCAGATAATTCAGATCAAAGAAATGAAGGATCTAATGTCACCCTAAACAGTAAACTGGGTGGATCTACCATTACTGAATAGGAATGTAAGGAGATGACTGGACCTGTGTAATACAAGCCATCCTACATTAGTTCCAGATAATCAAAATAGTTCATATCTACATATTTATGCATGAGGACATGTTATAGTTCTACCTGAGTCAGAATGTTAGTTACACTTGAGCCACTCTAGCTTAACCGAGCTGAGTCTGGTAGTATTGATAATTGGAAAGCTGGTTTCACCCGAGCTTCCAAGTGATCTGAGAAACACCCGAGTCATGCCAACTAATATGTACGGAGCTTTTAATGAAATAATCTAATAGTTGAAAATCTCTTATAAATTAAGGATTGTAAATATTATTGCTTACAAAGCTTTTAGTTTACAAATTAATTCAGAGCCCTTAGCGTTTTAGTGTGAATTTGTGATTGAAAGCAAAGTTTGATCATTTCATCCAAACAGATATGACATCCACTTCCATAAGCAAGGTCAAGAAAGGTTATGAGATGTTAGTTAGGAATGCAATTTGTGATCCTCTGATGTTTAAGCTTCATCCAACAGTTATAGAGGAGATAGACCCGATGGAAGCTCTTTCCCCGATTCCTCTAAAAGTGTTACTGGTTAATGACATCTGAAGCTTCTATTACTGCAAAATATAGGAGCTTGGAACTATTGAGATGAATAAAGAATATGATGAATTATGTGCGAATGGGAGTCTGAAGCCCAAGCATAAGAACCTTGAAACTAAGTGTTTGACACACATCATGCACATGCCAAGAGATTTCCAGAAAAAATGGATGAGATATGTTCTCAGCCATGTCCACGACATGAAACTATGGTTGGAACATCCTATGATGATCATGAAGTAGATAATTCACTGTTTCACTGGGTTCCCGATGCTAGATAAACCTAAAGCTACCAAAACCCTAGCCCGGGATGACCTAACTGAGTTAACTCTTGCCGAGTGGGATGACAGAGGCATGAAACTTAATGGAGTAACTAATATGGAATTAAAATTTGGTATTCATGTTATAGCCCACAAGATATACAGTTCAAGAAGATCGAACAATGTTCCATGTGAAGCTATTGACCTAGCATAAAAAGTGGTGAAGAAGAATCTGGTATTCGACCTAGCAGAATTATAGCTCATCTAGTTGAGAAAGAATATAGAAAGCATCCGAATATCCAAATCCAATTCATGTAAGTTTGGTTCTCTTCTAATCTGTATACTCTTTTATGTTGAGAAGTTCTTTCCCTCCAAAGAAATAATAGCATGAAAGAAGGATAGACCAATAATTCATCAGATTAATGAATTCATAGCTGAGCTAGGAGATAACTTTGATAACATTATGGATGAGTATTTTGAGAATTTCAAATAGAAGATGCAGAATAGGTTCAGAATTCCCAAACAACTAGTTGAGAATTACAAAGATGAAATCTGTTTTCTAGTTGATTGTGATAAGGTTTATATACAAGCAGTAAAGCGTAGGGTTGCATGGGTAAAACCCTTGCCATATGAAGTCAACAAAGATGACACAAAAGATATCATAGAGGCTCTTGTAAATGAACCTTCCAATCTAAAGGCACCCTACTGTAGAACATATGAGGAAGAAAAGAGGAAGATATCTTTGGAGATTGAGATTCCCAAGATATTGAAAAGAGGAAGGAAGAGACTTGATACATTCAAGGAGAAGTATGGAAAGACCTTTGACTCTACTGCCATCTCTGAGAGCAAAGAGGATACAGTTAAAATAAAGGATGTTGAATCTAAAGAAGAAGAGGAAGAAACTGATATTGAACCTCCATAGAAGAAGAGGATGGAAACACCCAAATAGAAAAAGGCAAAAGGAACTACCCCTGTTGTCACCTTGAGGAGATCAAGGAGAAAATTTATACTGAGTGATGATGAGGATGATGATGAAGAAGATGATACTGTGGTTTTCACTATTTTTAAAGTTGAGTGACACCTCTAAATTTACTATGGAGATCAAGAAAAAGATAGTGAAGATTGATGCAGACATGAAGGAAAGTGCAAGACAATTAGCACTTGACCCGAGCACCAGTTCTACTCACTTCATGAAGATCAAGTATCTTACTGATCTACAGGGTGAATTGTTTAGAAAAGAAGCAATGACCAGATAATGACTCATAGCAATCCAGAGCCAACTCCTACCACACATGGATGGAATGCAGAAACACATAACACATGCTAAGACACTCATCCATGACAAAAAAATTTCAGTTGACAATCTAATGATAGAGTTGTTTGCAAAGCTACAAGTTGAATTTCACATCATGAAGGTGCTACCAGACAGTTGGTACAACACTTTGTCTCAGATTTTGAAGGTACATAGTGATTTCCTATCCTACTTTGGAATAACCTTGTAAATATCACTTTTGACATTTTTGTCAAAAACAAGGGGGAAATATCATTATTTTGTAATTAATGGGAAATATCATTGAGGAAAAAAATGTACATTGTAACAATGTAGAAAATATACTCTACAAAAATAATTCTGGAAAAACAGAGTCAGTTGGACCCAAGCAGCAAAAGTAGTGTCAAAACCCAAGCAGATAGTAAGGGGGAGTTTTGACATATCAGACACATAATTCAATGATAAGTATCTTTGTCACTAATGTCAAAGGGGGAGATTTTAGACCTTATGGCAAGAAATATTGTCAATTAGTGTCAAAACACTTAGTCAACCAATGTCGACCGAGCCAACAAGCATTATGCAAAGTCTCGAGTGATCAGCATTGCCTGAGTGATCAGCATTGCCTGAGTGATCAGCATTTCCTGAGTGATCAGCATCGCCTGAGTGATCACTATGACCTGAGTGATTTACAGTATCACTCGAGTGATAGTTTATCTCCTGAGTAGACTTTTGGACCTGAGTGATAGTTTGAATTCGGCCTTGCATATATTGTTAAATATAATTTTGTTTATTGCAAGCTGACTTACAAATTTATTTGTCAGATAAAGATATATATGTAAGATAGTTTGTTTTATCTAATGTCTATGAAAGAAAAGTATAAGAAAGAATGTATGCATAAGTGTAAAGTCATGTGAATGGTAGTTTGATCAAGAGAAGAAGTATTCAGGACAACATAGTCTCATCTATCACATTCAGGTGATCAGTTATATTCAGCAATCACAGTTGCACAGAGAAGATCATCAACTGGTTCACTCTCACAAGTGGATCAAAAAAATCCTTTAATAAGGTGGACCCAACAGTCCTTTCTCTAAATCTATTAATAGAGTTACACTAATTATTGTATTGTACAAAATCCTTTAACAAGGTTGACCTAATAGTCCTTTCTATGCTCCTAACAGGGTAGACCATCAGAAGTGGTCATTGTAATCTTTAATAGGATAAATTTATACTACAGTACTAAATCTTGTGGGTATCATCCCCACCCCAATTTTACTTTCTTTTGGAATGTTTCTGGGTAACCAAATATTGTGTTATGTGTTGTGTATGAATCTTTACTTTCAAGTTCTATGCATGCAAACAAATAAGTTAATCTAATTGTGGATTAAAAGGATTAATTTTTATTGGTTCCTAATTCACCCCCCCCCCCCCCCCCCCCCCCCCCCCCCAAGTCACTGGGCACATCATATATTTCCAGCACATTCATCTAAAAGATTTCATACATAATGAACGTAAAAATAATGAAGATAAAACCACCAACCTCTATTCAAGTTATGGAAAGAATGAAGTTTGATGAAGAGCTTCAAGTCCTAAGTCATGTTTTTCTCCAAATCTCCTCTTACTCCTTTGTTGTCTCCAAAATTGGAGAGTGGGTGATCAAGCTCTATGTCTTGGAAGATCCCTCTAAAAAGGCTCTACACACCTCCCACAACCCTCTTGGAAGAAGCATTAATTTCTATTGTTTGGTCTTCCCAACCTCTTACAAGGATTCTAAAATTAGAAACTAGAAAAGGTGACTTGGGAAGGAGGAACAAGTAACTTGAACATGGATGGGAAGGTTGTCTACTCAAGACCATCTTATCCAAAAGTTGATTTTCGCTCATCTTGGAAAACCAACTTTTGGAAGGGCTCAAGAATCATACCTAGGTGGTCCCATGGTTAAAAATGACCCTTTCCCATAGGTATACCAAGTGGGCCTTCAAAAAGGACCTAAAATCAACCCTATGTGTTAGTTTAACTCTCCAAAAACTCACCTAAAGTTTACCTACGGGTTCATCTTACTTGGACCAGACTCAAGGCTCTCTAACTAAGTGATTTGCATGGGGATCATACATTGTACTATCCTAGTTTTGGTCACAAAACATCATCCCAAAATGGACATGTCATTGCAACATATGCACAATACAAGTGTCAAGTGACACCACAAAAATACACAACACAAAAAACACCTGGCATGTCCACTTAGGCATTTAAAAAATTACAATTTACAATCTACAATTTATAATTGACATAAAATCAAGCCTACAAAATTATAAAATAAATCACGTTACAATGAGGTTTTGTCTTTTCATTAGACGCATCCTTCGGTTCACTTTCACACATAGCTTTTGTTCTAGTTCTCTGAATAATTTCCATGGTCATTTTCATGCACATCTCAATTCAAACATCAGCAATCCAAGAAATCATATGCATATAAAATATATGAAAGTAACACCATTCACGTATTTACCAATTACTCAACACTTTACATAACCAATTTACAATTCAATATACCATAACAATTTAAGAACTTTCCACGCATTTCTCATAAGAAGTAATATGCACATATAAACAAGATTAAAATACCTAACATCTAATTTTTAATAAGATCACATCTCATCATAATTTGAATCCAATTATCATTTTCCTAATTAATCTACATAAAGTACATATACTCCATTTCATCATCATAATATTTATTTAAATCAAATGACCATAATGAAATCATAAATGTATCATAAAATCATCATCACGAGTACATAAAACATCATAAAATTGTTAGCCAAATGATGGTAATGGTGAAAAAGACCGAGTTCAAAAGAATACAAGCAAGTAGAATGGTTAGATTAGGTGTTATTTTTTCATTGATGTCATGTAATTGATTTCTGGTTTATATTAAGTTGGCATATCACTCAGAGAGGAACTTAATTAGGTAGATAATAAAGATCAGACAATGATGAGGTACTATTGGTATAATTATTTTTACTTAACATTTAATATTGTTAAGTCGGTATAACTAAGAGGTCAAGTTGGTAAAGGGAACAGTCTAGTTACCTAGCAGTGAAGTGTTAGTCGGTTGAGAAAAGAAAAAATAGTCACCAAGCGAAGTTGACAACTGAACAAGGTTTGTTATTGAGCAAGGTTGGTAACCAAGAAAAGTCAGACACCGAGTGAAGATAGTCACTGAAGTGAAGTAGGAGAAAATAGGAGTAGATAGGGCCAAAGGCACACCTAACTATCCACCCACCCTGCGAGTACACACAACAAAAGAAAAAAACACAAAGAAGAACACCAAGGAGAGAGGAAACAACAAAATATGTATTTTATTGATTCACACAATTACAATATACATGCCCATTTGTGAGGCCTTCCAGGTTATGACCAACAATTTATAGAAAATTCAAACTATCCTATCTTCTACCTTTTTATAACATTATCTTCTACTTTCTCTACTATCTCTACCCCCCTCCTAAACCTACTCCTAAACATCCCTACTTAGACTTTCCAAAGTGGCTTACAAAGATGGAAGGCCAACCACCAACGGTCTACACACATCCCAAGACAAGATCTAAATATTAAATGCACCATTAGAAATTAAATAAAAAAGTTAGCTCCAACAGAAACCAATCATAGACAAACTCAGTCAAAGAGAACCGAGCATCAGGTTCAATTGGCACAAGAAGGAACGCTCAGGAAAAATTGGACAGCTTGACACAAATAGAAACTCAGCCAACACTGGACAACTTGTCATTGGCATAATGAACAAAGGTGAGTAGGATAGAGAGGCAACCCAGGATGCTCTTGCATCAAACCACTGAGGTTGAAATAAATTAATCCCTTAAATCATTGAGGTGCCACAACCTGAGCTGAATCTAACTCAGATTGGGAAATCCATGTAGCATCTTCAACTGTTATATTCTTCCATTTTACCAAATATTTATTGTAATCTTTTCCTATTGTGCTTTTATCAATCCTCTAATCCAATATATGTTCAACCTCTTCAATATGCTTCTTAGGATAATCATCTGGTATAAAAACTTCATCATCCGACTCATGATACTTATGCAAATCAACATTATTGAATATAGGAGATATATCCATGTCATCTGATAACTCAACTTCATAAGAATTACCACTGCCAATTTTACTCATAATTATACAAGGACCAAACTTCTTCATCTTCATCTTACTGTATGTTCCAATAGGAAATCTTCCCTTTTTCAAATGAGCCATCACCTCATCACCAATTTCAAAAACATGATGTCTTCTAGACTTGTCAGCAGTTTCCTTATATTTCTGATTACTTTGTTCCAACTTCAACTTCACTTCCTCATGTAAGGACTTCATAAAATTGGAAAACACTTCACCTTTAGCACTTCTCTTTTCTTCACCAACAATATCTCTCAGATCTGATACTCCTGTAGGCTGCATTCTAGTAACAATTTGAAAAGGTGTTTTTCCTATACTCATATTTACAGACTTGTTATATGAAAACTCATCTTGTGCCAATATCATATCCCAATTAATCAACTTATCTCACACTAAAAATCTCAGAAAATTACCCAAGATTCTATTCACAACCTTTGTCTATCCATATTTCTATGGATGGAATGTAGAACTAAACTTCAACTCAGTATCCATCTTCTTCCACAAAGTCCTCCAAAAAGAACCAATAAACTTTATATCTCGGTCATAGATAATACTCCTTGGCAATCCATGCAATCTAACAACCTTTTTGAAGAAAATCTCAGCAACATGCACAACATCTAGTGTCTTCCTACATGTTATTAAATGTGTCATCTTAGAAAATCTATCCATAACAACAAATATGGAATCATACCCTCTAACTATCTTAGGTAATCCAAGAACAAAATTTGTACTAATGTCACTCCAGGGTTTCTCAGGAATATAAATAGGTGTATACAATCTAGTATTTTGACTTACTCCTTTTGCAACTTGACAAATTCCATAACTCCTTACACATATGTGGCCGATAATACTTTTCCTTAAGCAAACTCAATGTCTTATCAATTCCAAAATGTCCACCCAATCCACCAAAATGCTTTTCCTTAATAAAATTAACTCTCATGGAACTTCTTGGTATGCACAACTGAATTCCTTTGAACAACATACCTTCTTGAATGAAATACTCCTTAAAATTACTTGGTTTTTCTAACATATTTGGTGCTCTGCACTGTCTCCATGCCTTAGAAAAATCAGGTTCATTATCATACAACTCCTTCGTCTCATCAAAACCAAGAACAACAATCTTCATCTCGTTCAACAAAGAATGTATTTTGCTTAGTGCATCAACAACTCGGTTAGTAACTCCACTTTTATGCTTGATCATAAGTGTGAAACTCTGTAAAGATTCAACCCACTTCATATGTCTCTGATTCAACTTATGCTAACTTCCCAAATAATGTAAAGCTTTATGATTAGTATACAACACAAATTCCTTAGGAATCAAATAATGTCTCCACTTTTTCAGAGCTTGAACAATAGCATAGAACTCTTGATCATACTCATAATACTTCCTTTTCGCATCATTCAACTTCTCACTAAAGAAAGCAACACGTTTACCTTTGTGACTCACCACAGCTCCTATTGCACTACCAATTGCATCACACTCAATTTTAAATATGTTATTGAAATTAGGCAAAGCTAACACAGGTAACTCGACAACCTTTTGTTTCAAAGTCTCAAAACTCTTGTCAGATCCATGTGTCCACTTAAAAACCTTTTTATCTCCTTTGATAGTCTCATTCATAGCATTACAAACACAACTAAAATTCTTAATAAACCTTTCTATAGAAACTAGCCAAACAATGAAATGATCTTACCTCACCTACATTCTCAGGTGTAGACCACTTCAGAATTTCTTTAACCTTCTCAAGGCCCATTTTCAAACCATCAGCTGAAATCACAAATCCTAAATACACAATCTCTTCTTGCATAAAGGGAAACTTCTTCAAATTAATCAATAGCTTCTCCTCCTTCAGTCTTTGCAACACTTGTCTAATATTCTCAAGGTGTTCTTCCTTAGTTTTATTGAATATCAAAATATCATCCAAATAAACAATCACAAAATTACCCAAAAATATCTTGAGAACTTCATTCATCAATCTCATTAAAGTACTAGGTGCATTAGTCAAACCAAAAGGCAAAACCAACTACTCATATAAACCTTCTTTTGTATTGAAAGTAGTCTTCCACTCATCACCTTCTCTGATTCTGATCTAATTATAGCTACTCTTTAAATCAATATTGGTAAAATACTTTTCTCCACTAAAAAATCCCATTATGTCATCCATCCTCGGCATAGGAAACCTATACTTCACTTTTATCTTATTGACAGCTCTGGAATCAGTGCATTCTCCATTCTCCATGCTTCTTAGGTGCGAATACAATAGGTATAGCACATGGACTCAAGCTTTCTCTGATCAAACCTTTTTGCAATAATTCCTGCACTTGTATGTTAATTTATTCATTCTCGATAGGTGTTAATCTATATGGTGCTTTATTTGGTAAAATAGCTCCAGGAATCATATCCATACAATGACTTATACTTCTCACTAGTGGTAAACCATGAATAATATCCTGTGAAATAATCTCCTTGTATTCATTCAGCAAGTTTTGAAGTTTTGATGGCACTCAGTCTCCACTGTCTTCTGTTGCTTGACATTTACTATTTTATGTCACTCAGTAATTACTATACCCTATCACTTAGCATTTAGGAATTACAGAAAAATAGAATTGATTCTTCTTCATTTCTTTCTCAAATTTCTTTCCATTAACCATGCAAATTTTCACTTTAGTACAATTTATCTCATTTGGAGCCTCAATCAAAGGTAACAATGTTTTCTTTTTCCCAATCACACAAAGAGTATATTGATTCAATCTACCATCATGCATAACATGTATATCATACAGCCAAGGTCTACCCAACAGAATATGACAACAATCCATAGGAATAATATCACATAGAACTTCATCAAAGTAATTTCCAATCTTGAATTTCACAACACATTGCTCACTTACCAACAACTTATGCTCATCATTGATCCATGAAACATGATAGGGTTTAGGGTGTCTCAACCTCTGCAACTACAAATTTTTAACTATCTCCTCTGATGCCAAATTTTCCAAACTCCCACTATCAACAATCACTTTGCAACATTTTCCTACCATCTTGCATCTGGTCTTGAAAAGAGTTCTCCTCATAACACATTCTTCATCCACTCGCTTATTAAATAAAGCTCTCCTTACTAGTAGGTTTTCTCCAGTCTCAGGTCCACTTGGGGAACTTTCAAGATCCTCCTATACCACATCATTTCTATGACTTTGTCCACTTCCATCAGAGTGTCTACACTCAAAAGATCTATGCCCTTCTTTGCTACATCTTAAACAATTACCACTAAAACCACCTCTAGGTCTTCCTCGGTAGGAACTAGTACCTCCTCGGTGAGAACTAACACCTTCCACTTAGTCTTTCTTTTATGATGAGTTTTCCAATCAAATTTTCCCTTATCTTGTGTAGAATTATCAAATCTGCCATCTTCACCATAGGATCTACCTCTTTTTCTTTGGAATCGACCACCTTGACCTCTCTATATTTGTTCATACTTCTTTGTCAAGATCTCCTTATCTTTCAAGGCATATTGATATGCTTATTCCACACTATCTAATTTCACAAAAATTATTTCATCTTGAATTTCAGATCTAAATCCATTTAGGTACCTTGCAAATTTTGTAACCTCATCATCCACATGTCCAGATCTGATGTCTAATCAATATAATTCCTCAATGTATTCCTTCAAAGTCATGTCCTTTTGTCTAAGGTTTTGCATCTTTCTCAACAAGCTAAATTGGTAATAAGCAAGAAGGAAGTTCTTCTTCACCTTGTTCACCATTTTCAACCAAGTTCTGATCTTTTACTTTCCTCTCCTTTGTCTATTAGTTTGCAAATGCTCCCACCATAGTGAGGCGTGACCTTTAAACCTAATGATTTTAAATTTCACCTTCCTGTTATCGAGAGTTTTTTCAAAATCAAAGAACTTCTCCATATCAGAGATCCAATACAACACAACATTGGTATCCAACTTTCCATCATAAGGAATAGCTTCTACAATGGGATTTGAATGTTCCCTAGAGAGTACTCTCAATAATATTTCTTCATCTTGTTCTTCCTTAGGTTCTGGATTTGGTTCCACTACATCATCATCACTCACATCATCATGATGCACTCCTCTTCTCTAGGTTTTTTCCACAACATCTAATCTGGTCGTAATTTGTCTCAACATGTCCATTATAGTATTATCAACATTTCCTCTGCCTCAAACCATCTTTATGGTCTCTACAAGATCATAACCCTCTACAAGTTATAGGTCAAATCCATAGATCTACCACCCTACAACCAAATCCAACTCATGGTTCTACATGATCCAGTCCACCAAGGACAAACTTCACTCTGATACCACCTGAAGCTGGAGAAAATAAGATTAGATAGGGCCAAAGGCACACCCAACTATCCATCCACCCTATGAGTACACACAACGGAAGAAAACAAAATAGAGAACAACACCAAGGAGAGAGGAAACAAAAAAAATTATTTTATTGATTCATGCAATTACAATATACATGCCTAGCTGTGAGGCCTTCCAGGTAATGACCAATAATTTATAGAAAATTCAAACTATTCTATCTTCTACCTTTTCATCACAATATATGCTACTTTCTCTACTTTCTCTACCCCCTCCTTAACCTAATCCTAGACATCCCTACTTATACTTTCCAAAGAGGATTATAAAGATGAAAGGCCAACCACCAAAGAACTGCACATGTCCCAAGATAAGATCTAAATATTAAATGCACCATCAAAAAATTTAATATAGAAGTCAGCTCCAAAAAAAACCAATCACACACAAACTCAGTCAAAGAGAACTAAGCATCAAGTTCACTCTGCATAGGAAGGAACGCTTGGCCAAAATTGGACAGCTCATCACAAAAAGGAACTCAACCAACACTGGATAGCTTGACACATTCTACAACTTGGCACTAACTTGTAGAATGAACAAAGGTGAGTGGGATAGCAAGGAAACCCATTATGCTCCCACATCAGAAGTCACCGAGCATGAAACACAGATTGGATTCAAAAAGAAGAACAAATTTAATAGGCAAGCACAAAGATCAATAAGATGCTAAAGATGAAGGCAAAGTTTATTACAAGATCTAAATTCATGAAAAGTCAAGTTCAAAATATGAGATGAATATTAAGTGGCAAGAAGAAAGTTGTGAGCTCCAAGAAAAGTGCAAGTCACAAGGCAAAGGTTAACCGCCTAACCGAGTTGTAAATACATTGTATCAGTTCATATGAGATGATCTGATGTTTACACAGAGATTCTAGTGAATTGAATAGTTGAAGATCTACCAAGAAGAGTAGTGAAAGAGTTGGAGAGCCATTCGAGATGAGAGACTGGTGAGTTATTGATGCTAGTAAGTTTTAGAGAATGATCAAGGGATCTGATCAAGAAAAGGATATTTGTAGAATCACAGGTTAAATCAGTACATTGTTTCTTACTAATATTTGTAACAGAAAATCTCTTAACCAAGTGGACAAAACAAGTCTTTTTGTAAATCCTTGTGAAAGGTAACATTCTAGGATGAATTTTTAAGCCCTCTAACTAGGCCACTCCTAATAGGGTGAAGATCTTAACAGATCTAAGGTAAATCCCCTAATAGGGTCACATCTAACAAATGTGCATTGTAATCTTTAACTCGATTGGCTCTTAATCGAGCATACTTAAGAAGAGTATTTATTTTTGTGGGTGACAATTCCCATGGAGGTTTTTCCCAAATTGGGTTTCCTCATTAAATATGGTGTTATATGTGATGCTTAATAACTATGAATGTTATTTTCTTATGTTATATGTTGTTTATCAAGTTTGTGAAGTGTTTACAAGTTTTGGTTATTGTTTTTATTTGAATCACCGAGTTGAATCAGAGGTTTAGTTTTGAAGTGTTAAGTTTCAATATTGTTTGATTCACCCCTCCCCCTCTCATTAAACCATCATTAATAGGGTAAACCAACAATTGGTATCAGAGCTAGTGCTTTGAGAAGAGAATTTTGAAGATACTATAGTTAAATATCCAAACATGTATAAGAGGGAAGCATGAAAGTTGAATAGGAATAACTTTTCTACATGGAAAAATAGAATGAAGCTTCACATATCTCGTATTGGAGATTATGCACTGAATCATCTTGATAATGAAAACTTACCTCCACCATTTGGTTCTTTGACACTTGACTAGATAAGAGAAAGACAAGAACATACACAAGTTATTATAGCGATAGCTTCTACACTCACCGACCTAGATTTCAATGATTTAGAAGGTTGTGATATTGTTAAGTAGATGTGGGATATTATTATACTATTTTTTGGCAGAGATCAACATGTTGAACAAGCTAAGGCTGAAATCTTAAGAGGAAAGTTTGAATCAATGAGAATAAAAGAAGGAGAAAACATTACAACATACAACACAAGACTAAAGGAGATTTCTATTGCTACTAGAGGTGCTGGTGGAACTATTAATGAAGAAGATGTTACAAAAAATATGATTAGAACACTACTACCTATCTATGCCATCTGAGTGTCTTCTATTCAAGAGATGATACCCATTCCATAGGTGGTTGTTACTTTGGATGTGACAATCGGTAAGCTAACTTCTTTTGAGCTGAATGATTTTGATAATAGTTTTTCTGCTACTTCTAAGATTGAATCTGCATTCAAATTATCTTTAACTATTGGAAAGTCCTGAGATTCTAGATCTAGCGATGGGTATGCAAGTAGTTCTAGTAAAATATTTCATAGTTGTAATAGTTTTCTTGAAGAACTATATGCTGAAGATGAAAAGAATGAAGCTAAATTTGAAGCATTGTTGACTAGGAGGCTACCAGGAGGTAAAGGAACGTACAGAGGTAAGCTACCATTGAAATGTTGTTCATGAAATAAGATTGGTCACATAGCTTCTAATTTTCTTGACAATAATTATAAGAAAGATAAAAGAGACAACAATAAGACTGAGAACATATTTATAAGATTCAGAGACTTTAAGAACAAAGGAAATAAAGCATACTACATTGCTGAAGGAGTTTCATCTAATGATGACACAGATGATGATGAAGAATAATTTGTCTAATGTTTCTATTAAAGATGAGTCTGATGAAGAAAGGTACGTTGAAGAAAAATCCCTAATATCACAAGTAAGTAAAAATGATACATGGATTATAGACAATGATTTCTCACACCAAATGACTGGTGATATTGATAAGTTAATTACTTTAAAAGAGCATAAAGGTGGTAATGTTAGATTTAAAAATGATGCCCCATATCCTATGAAGGGAAAAGGTTCTATAATTCTGTTGAACAATACTAAATTTGATGATGTTTATTGGTTTGAAGGTCTAAAGTAAAATTTGTTGAGTGTGGCACATTTAAATATCACAGTTCACCGACTGGAATTTCAAAACAAGAAGATTAAATTATTTGATCAGAGGGGAAGTTCGATTACCACCGGAGGTCAATCTAAAGGTAAATTATTCTACCTTGATACATCCATAAAGAGTTGTCTATTTTATAAGATTGAAGATGTATGGCTATGGCACAAAAGGATATTTAATGTTAATTTTGACAAATTAATCAAAGTAAGTAAGAAGAACAGAGTAAGAGGTCTACCGAGTCTAGAAAAACTTGAGAATGTAATGTGTAAGGGATGTCAAGTAGGTAAGATGACTAAAATGAGATTTACAAGTAAAACCTGTACTACATAAGGTATATTTGAGTTAGTACACATCGACCTATGTGGTCTCATGAAAACACAGAGCTACTATGAAGATAGATAATTCATATTGTTTGTTGATGATTATTCTAGAAGGATGTCGGTTATGTTTTTAAAATAAAAATATGATGCATTCCAAATGTTTAAGTGCTACAAGGCTAGAGTTGAAAAAGAAACAGGGAGATAGCTTAAATGTTTGAGATCTGATAGAGGCAAAGAGTTTACATTTGATGAATTTACAATCTTCTACGATGAACATGATACAAAGAGGAATATGTTTGCACTGAGAACACCACAAAAGAATGATATAGATGAAATAAGAAACATATCTATTTGGATTGTGCTAGAAAACTGATGATTGACAATGAGATTTCTCAAACCTTCTAGAGAGATGCAGTCAACACTCCTGCTTATACACTAAACTGAGTACATCTAAAGAAGGGAACTAACAAAAGACCTTATGAGATCTTGTATGGACACAAACCGGATGTAAGTTATTTCAAAGTATTTGGAAGTAGGTTTTATATTCTTAAATATGCAAGAGATGGTAAATTTGAGTCTAAAGGAGATGAAGGAATATTCTCTAGATAATCTACTAAGAGAAAAGCCTACAAATGTTTGAATAAGAATACTAATCAAATTGTAGAAAGTGAAAATGTAAGGATTGATGAATTTGTAGAGAAGAATGATGAAGACAACAAGAATGAACTTGAGGATTATCAAATATTTGTCTATGTGCAAACCGATATTCTTGAAACCTTACGAAAAGAAAAAATTGAGGAAGAAGATGAGCAGAGAGAGCTTCCACTGAATGATGGAAATGAAGAGATACCAATGACTACCGAGCATGTGTTGGAAAATAATGTAAGATTTTTGGAGGTCTGACAAGAAGAAAGGTATTAGAAAACACATGTTTAATATATGAACTTGAACTGATAAAACTAAAATATGCTTTAGAAATTGAAGATTGGAGGAAAGCAATGAAGGAAGAGATAGATCAAATTCAAAAGAATAATACATGGACTTTGGTACCAAGACCAAAAGATAAGAATGTAATCGGTACTAAGTGGATTTTCATAAACAAGTTGAATGAGCATGGTAATATAATCAAAAATAAAGTAAGGTTAGTTTTCAAGGGTAATGCACAAGAAGAAGGAATTGACTATGGTGAAAATTTTGCACCTTTTGCTAGATTAGGAGTAAGGATTCTACTAGCATATGCATGTTATAAGGGATTCAAAGTTTATTAAATGGATGTTAAGTCTACATTTCTCAATTGTATTCTTCAAGAGGAAGTATATATTGAACAAGATGAAGGATTTGCTGAGAATACTAATAGATACATGATTTGAAAATTGCACAAGGCACTGTATGGCTTGAAACAAGTATCCCGAGCATGGTATGAAAGACTACATTCATATCTAATAAAAATAGGATTTTAAAGAACTAGTTAAAACAACAATGTGTATCTAAAATGTGATAGTACGAACAAAGTTTTAATTGTTGAGATATTTGTTGATGAAATTGTGTTTGGAGGCAATGACACATTGTGTAGATCTTTTGTTGAGGAGATGAGAAAGGAGTTTGAAATGTCTATGATTGGAGAGATTAAATTCTTTCTTGGACTTCAAATTCAACAGGTTAAGGATGGGATATATATTACACAATCAAAGTATATCAAGGAGATCCTAAAGACCTTTTGTATGGATGACTCAAAACTGGTTGGAACACCAATGGTCACTAGCTGCAAGTTATCTAAAGAGGATGAGTCACAAGAAGTCAATGAGACACTCTATCAATCCATGAATTGTAAGTTGCAATATGTAGTGTACAACAGACTCGATATTGCTCATGTAGTAGGGATTGTTGCAAGGTTTTCTTCAAATCCAAAGGAAACACATATGTCTGCAGTTAAGAGAATTTTTAGATATCTGAAAGATACTGAGGATTTCAGCCTACTATACAATAAAGCAGGAGACTTTGACCTTAAAATCTACATTGATGTTTATTGGGGTGGAAACATTGATGATAGAAAGAGTACAAGCGAAGGAGATTTATCTCTAGGAGAAAGACTAGTTACATGGCTAAGCAAGAAATAAAGTTGTATATCACATTCTACTCCTGAGGCTGAGTATGTTGTTGCAGCTATAAATTGGGAAAATATTTTGTGGATCAAACAACTACTAGAAGGTATGCAAGAAGAGATCACCAATCCAATCACTATCTATTGTGACAATATGAGTGCTATAAACATATCAAAGAATCTAGTAATGCACTCAATGACCAAACACATATCTATCAAGTATCATTACTTGAGAGAGAAAGTACAAGACAAGATTGTAATATTGGAATATGTGAATTCAAAAGAAAAAATTGCTGACATATTCACCAAACCACTATCAAAGGATTATTTTGAGTATCTCAAAGGTAAATTAGGGTTCCTACCCCTGTCTAACATTCATTAATGCACGAGGCATCTTGCATCAATTCTAGGACACATTAGACTATATGAATTTTTAGTTGATGCTAGTGATCACAATTTAAGTGATGTCTTAAGTTGTGAAATTATTTATGTATGCAAAGAGAAATCAGTACATGCAAGGTATGATTCACCGCCTAAACAGGATTTCAGTAGTATGGATATTTGGCATTGTTTTCAAAGAGGGAGAACTACAATAAGTAATTGACGAATACATAAGGGAGAATTAAGTGATGAATACAAGTAAAAGAGACTACATGAAAGAGGGAGTATGTGATAGAAGGAAGAGAGGAAGAACAAGCTAAGAGGGAGTAGATACAGTACATAGAGATCAAAGTATACAATCATCAATTGATAGTGTTTCCATCAATGCCAAAGAGGGAGATTTTTAACCAACTGATGGTAATGGTGATGAAGACCGAGTTCAGAAGAATACAAGAAAGTAGAATGGTTAGATTAGTTGTTATTTTTTCATTGATGCAAGCAATTGATTTCTGGTTTATATTAAGTTTCCATATTAATCAGAGAGGAACTTAATTGGGAAGATAATAAAGAACAGACAATGATGAGGTACTATTGTTATAATTTGTTTTACTTAACATTTGATGTTTTTAAGTTAGTATAACAAAGAATTCAAGTCAGTAAAGGGAATGACCTAGTTACCAAGAAGTGAAGTGCTAGTTATTCGAGAAAAGAAAATACAGTTATCGAGTAAAGTTGATAACTGAGAAAGGTTAGTTACTGAGCAAGGTTGCTAAACGAGCAAAGTCAGACACCAACTGAAGATAGTCACTGAAGTTACCGAGCATGAAACAAATATTGGATTGAAAGAGTAGTACAAATTTAATGGGAAGGCACATAGATCAAGAAGATGCTAAGGATGAAGGAGAAGTTTGTTACAAGATCTTTGGTCATGAAAAGTCCAATTCAAAATCTGAGATGAAGATTAAGCGAAAAAAAGAAAGTTGTGAGTTCCATGAAAAGCGCAAGTCACAAGGCAAAGGTTAACCGCTTAACCGAATTGCAAACACATTGCCTCAGTTCATATGAGATGATATGATGGCTGAGAATAATTAAAGGGAAAACTAATCAATATGATTAAGAGGCAAAATAGAGGCCTATATATTGATGAGTCTGTATGTTTATACAAAGATGCTAACGAATTGAGTAGTTGAAGAGCTACCAAGTAGAGTAGTGAAAGAGTTGGAGAACTAGTATAGAGGAGAGACTAGTGAGTTGTTGATGCCAGTAAGTTTCAAAGAGTGAACAAGGGATCTAATCAAGCTAAGGATAGTTATAGAATCATAGGTCAAATCAGTACACTATTGGTTACTAATATTTGTAACAAAAAATCTCTTAATTGAGTGGACCTAACGAGTCTTTTTGTAAATCTTTGTAATAGGTAACATTCTAGGATGAATGTTTAAGACCTCTAACCAGGCCACTCCTAAAAGGGTGAAGCTCTTAACAGATATGAGGTTAATCCCCTAATAGTTTCACATTTAACAAATGTGTATTGTAATCTTTAACTGGATTGGCTCTTAACCGAACAGAGTTTATTTTTGTGGGTGACAATTCCCACAGAGGTTTTCCAATTTGGGTTTCCTCATTAAATTTGGTGTTACATGTGATGCTTGATAACTGTGAATGTTATTTTCTTATTTTATATGTTGTTTATCAAGTTTGTGAAGTGTTTAAAATTTTTGGTTGGTGTTGGTATTTGAATCACCAAGTTGAATCAAAGGTTTAGTTTTAAAGTGTTAAGTCTCAATATTTTCTTATTCACCCCCCCCCCTCTCTCTCACTAAACCATCATTAGTAGGGTACACAAGAAAATAAGGTGCATCCAAAATTCAATGTGATCAAATCCCTGTCATATAGTGTATAAATCCATAGTGCATCAAAATGAAGTATCAAATACTAGGTCTATCATAAAGATAAAATGAAATGCTATGATGGGCTTGAGGTGAGGCCTCACATGAAATGTAACTACAATGTATATCTAAATGTTATGCATCATGTACCAAGTATGCATCATATGTGTCGAATTACTATTATGTCATCAAGGATAAAAAAAAAAGTCAAAAGAAATAAACTCCCCCTTTGTCCTTGGTGGAAAAACACTAACTTGTCTCCCCCTTTTTACATGAAGGGTAAAGGAGATAAGGAAAAATAATGCATATACCTTAATTATCATAATGAAATGATAAATGAACACCTATGTAAGCTATCAAAAGAGTGCATCAAGGAAAACTAGATAATCACAAATATAAGAGATATAGAACCAATGCATAGGCAGATGTCCAACTAGAAAACCAAAACTCATAGAGTTGTTAGGAACCATAAAAAAATAAATATTGTACAAGAAAATTTTTCAAATCAATTTGAATCAAAATAGACTTAATGATAAGAATGGTCACTAAAAACACTATCCAAGTGAAGTCAGCTGAAAAAAATATATCTGGTTGTCCATAAAATTGACTCAATGTCATAGCTTGTTACTTCACCCGAATCATCATCCGAACTTTTAAATAGTTGAGACAACCATGAGTAATATCAAAATTAAATGGCTTGACAACTGGAAATAATATTTTTTTCATACATTAATAGCACTAAAGATATCACTATAAAATGTCAGATAAGAACCAAAAACCACTTCTTGGATCTATATATGTTAAATGTGGGCCTCTTTACTTAGCCATACACTTCAACATAGTCCTTATTCATCAGTCACATACAAGAATGAATATGAAGTTATCCATCCTACATGCATGAATGAGTTGACCTATTGCCTCCTATCTAGATGGGGTTTTGAGTAGCTCTCAGAATTTGAGAGTCTAACAAATGAGACCAAACTGAGAATGGAGGATTTAATCTAGAGTGTAAATGCAATATTTAGTCTAGAAATGAGTATGCAATATTAATATAGAAATGAGTTATGCAAGATTAATCTAGAAATGAGATTAAACTAGGAATATTTGAAAGAAGCTAAGCTATGCATGATTAATCTAGAGATGATATTAATCTATTATAATGATAATAATGACAACGAAAGCTTGAATGCACACAAATATTGGATTAAAAATCTAGCATCAATTCGATACTTCAACAATGCATTCTCCTTTTTTTGAATTAGAGATAAGAGGGTTCTTTTATAGAATGACAGTCCAGTTCAGAATGGCAAGTTTCCTTGAGAGAAACAGTCAACTGTTGGCTTTTTGAGTGAATGAAACAGTTAGCTGATTTGTTGCACTTTTGAATTACAGTTAACTCAAAGTTTCCATTTCTGAACTGAAGTGAAGATTTTGGAGAGACTATTTGATTAAATAAATGAAATATGACCTCATAAATGCACTTTCTCAATTATTTGAATAATTAAATTCAATTATTGAAATGAGGATATTTATTTAATAATCAAATTTTGTTTAATTCCTTTTTATGTGTTTTAGCTAAAAGGGTGGATTTAATTTAATTAAAGTGCTAGGACTTTTTAATTAAATTAATTCGATCATAGGGTTTATTTAGCCAATAGTAATTGATATTTAGGAATTAAATATAGTATGTGATTAATGCAGATTTGGGGTTTTCTGCATTTGACACTTAAGTCAAGTAGAGTTAGTCAAAAATCAGAATTGCCTAGTACCATAGGACTTTGATGATTCAGAAGAATGATAAATGTAACAAAATTGGTTATGGTTGCAAGATGCCAATTTTGGGGTGTTACATTTTTCCCCTCTTTGAATTGATGTGCAAGTAGTGCATTGATTCAAAGAATAGTCTGATGCTTGAAGCATAGAATAATAGTTTGAAATTGATTTTGAGAATTGATGATGTAAAGTTTGATTGATGAAGTTTTTAGTGTCATCCCTAGAGTGGAGTTTAACTCTCTGAAGTCTAGGTTAGATTGTCGAGATGTCGGTTAAGTCATGTTTTTGAGGGTCATCTTCAGAACGAAGCTTGACTCTTAGGAATCTGGGTTAGATTACCTCAATACCTAATAGAGCTTTCGAGGACCATCTCCAGAAAAAAGCTTGATCCTCAGGGATCTGAGTTAGATTTCTCAGATACCTAATAGTTGAGATTTTGAGAACCATCTTCAGAATGAAGCTTTATCCTCAGGGATTTAAGCTAGATTTCTCATATACCTAATAGTTGAGATTTTGAGAACCATCTCTAGATCAAAGCTTGATTCTCAAGGATTGGAGTTAGATTTCTCAGATACCTAATAGCTAAGATTTTTAGAACCATCTCCAGAATGAAGCCTGATTCTCAGGGATTAGAGTTAAATTGCTTAGATACCTAATAACTGAGATTTTGAGAACCATCTCCAGAACAAAGCTTGATTCTCAAGGATCGGAGTCAGATTGCTCAGATACCTAATAGATGAGATTTTGAGAAACATCCCAGAATGAAGCTTGATCCTTAGGGATCCGAGTTAGATTTCTCAGATACCTAATAGATGAGATTTTGAGAACCATATCTAGAATGAAGCTTGATCCTCAAGGATCCAAGTTAGATTTCTCAAATACCTAATAGATGAACTTTTGAGAACCATATCTAGAAGAAAGCTTGATCCTTAGGGATCTGAGTTAGATTGGTTAGATACCTAATAGACAAGATGACAAGATGTAAGGAATAGAGATACCCCTAATGATTCAAAATTGTGGAATACCCGATTTTGACTGTGAAGTACAAAAAGTGAACATGCCCCAAGTGATGAGATTCCCCTAGCAACGAGGACTTTTAAAATCAGATTAGATTGATTAAAATAGACTCAAAGTGAATCAATGATGTAATCATCCTGTCCCCTCAGGAGTGAAATGGAAAGATGACATGCCATAATGGTGATTGAAAGTGATAAATCATAGATCGATGTTGAATCAAAGGTCAAGGAGAACTCGGGATAAATTATGAAAGATTTCAGAAGATTCAAAAGTGATTTTGAGGTTCATTTGACCAAGTTTGACCAAGGTTAACCAGAGTTGACTAGAGTTTACTAGAGTTTACTAGAGTTGACTAGGGTTGAATATTAATGAAAATGTCAAAGATTTGAGAAAATGTTGATTAGATATGATTCTGACAAGAAAGCAATGACACAAATTTGACTGCACAAGCATCTGATCGCGTCCGTCCCAAAAAATTTAAAATGCAATTTTGAGCTATATAAAAGTGTCAGATTTCGATTTTGATCCTGAAAAGGGATTCAGAGTGGTGGATTTAGCCAAGGGTGAAATTTTTGTGTAAAATGGAGCATTTTTAAAATTAGTTCAAAACCTATATATAGGCCAAAAGTGTCTTTTTCAATAAGAACTTTTGAAGATTGAGAGCGAGGATCGAACACTTGGGCAGTCATGATGAAGCCAAAATGTTGAATAAGAATCCATCATCGTACAAATCTAGGAGAACATGATGAAGTGACTATCAAAATGTTGTCGCAATGCAAGTCTAGAATGAAAGTGCAATCCTATGCTAGATGCAATCCTTAGGACGTGGTTGTTGGACCCATTGAATAGTTTTCATCAAAGAGAATTTTTGGAACATTAGAGTTGATAAAATCTTTAATGGTGCCACTGCAACCATAAGAATATAAATATGAATTTCATCGGATTAGATATGGGAAACTAACGTAAGCATCAAGGCATAAAAGCCGAGATGACCTAAACATTGTTTCCAGTTGATGTTGCAAGAGTATGCTAGTATTGAGGCATTCAAAGCTAAGATAACCATGAGTGTGGTCTTGTGTAAACAAGCTGAGCAATAATAGTCAAGGAGATAGTTTCGACCTCACCTTGGTGTACAATTAAATAGGATCAAGGGATGTGAGGCTCTTCTACCTTAATGCGGGAGCTCTTATCACATATACCCAGTTTATTTGACATTGTGGGATCATCAGGACCACATCAACAAGAAGTAGACAAAGAAAAGATTGAAAATCAATGAGAATAGACAACCTACAAAGATAAATTCAATCATAGCTCAACATGTTTCAAAGTTTTCAGATGTGTATGTGTATATGGGTGTTGAGAAACATTGTTTTTCTTGTGAGTGCTTTGTGTTTGATTGTTATCGGTCTGTTGTTTACATTTGCGATATCCCATGTGTGTTAAGAAACACATATGTGTCCAAAGATAGTGTTAAGAAACACTTTTGATTATGGTGTTGAGAAACACCTGTTTGTGTTAGTAGTGAGTTGTCTTTCATAAGTGAAAAGATTACTGACTCTGGTGTTATCCAAAGATGATTGACTTGACTCATGTCGCGAGGAAACATTCGATTTGATTGCCCCAAGTTATGATTTTATATCGGTGTCAAGTTAGGAGGGTTCTCAAAAGACCCAAAGTGTCACAAAAGTGACTAAAAGTTATATACAAATGGAAGCAAAGGATTTTCCAAGATGGAGTATCGATAGATGGAGCACTGAGTACAACTCTAACCTCAATGGATTGATATCAAAATGTAGATATACATTGTGTGCACAAAATTATCATCTATACGATGATAGTAGACGGACGGAGTTAGAACCACCGGTCAGTAATGTAAGAGATATTCTCAAGTAGAGAGATCTTAGTAATAGCTAGGCATCAATAGGCAGATGCAATGAGAACCACAGGTTTCTAATGTGAGAGAGATTCCAAAAAGTAATAGGACAGTGCCCCCTAGACCAGGAAGGTTGTCCCTACAGTATGACCAGTTTCAATCCATGTAAGTTGGTATCTTGACAGTAACTGAGAGCATGAGAAAACGAAAGTAGGAAAGTAGGAAAGAAACTATACAGAGCCAAGTGATGCTGCGATAGATATAGCATTGCAGAACAAGAGGCACCTGTTTACCAAGTTTTCATCTTCTTAGTAGAATTTTTTTTTTTTTTGCATTTTTTTTTTTATTTTTTGGTATTTTCTGATGTAGAGTAGATCTTTGAATAGGTAGATGTAGCTGCAGAACCATGGGAAATCTCATTAAACTAGAGCCAACACAAGCCATGTGCCCTCATGACAAGGTATATAAAAACTTATCCGGATGGATTTTGGGGGAAAAGAAGAAGATAGCTATTCCCATGACTGTCCTTTCTTGTAAGACTAGAAGAATTTTTGAATGAGAAACTTCATCCACCAGGTAGTACAATTCCATTTTCTGAAATTTTCAGGGCATTTTGCAATTTTTAGGATTTTTTCAGGACATTACTATGTACATGAGCATTCTGACTATGTCACAGCTGTAGAATCATTTCAGATGAAGGGCATTGATCGACTCCTTGATTTTATCTCCTTCAGTGGTGGAGAGTTGGTAGGTGACAAACCCAAACATTACAGTGGCAACATATGGACATGGCCAATTCAGTTCAAATTTTCCCTTTTGGATCTGGTGTTGTTGATTCTTAGGGTTCTCTCTCGGAATGAGATCACCCACTTGGAAGTCCCTTGGTTGAACCTTCTTGTTATAGCTCTTAGACATCTGATTCTGATATGCTCTAAGGTGATTGAATGCCACTTGCCAACGTTCATCTACTATTTCCATCTCTTATAGCTGAGATATTATGTTGTCATCATCAGTGATGAGGCCTTTCAAAGAGACTTGCAGAGTAAGAATCTCAACCTCAATAGGTAGCACAACATCTGCTCCAAACCAAAGCAAAGGGCATGGCCCCTATCAATGTTTGTATACTTTTTCTATATTCCCAGAGAGATGGATTGATCCAGAGATGCCAATCTTGTCCAAATTTGTGAATAGTGCGATGCAGGATTTTAAGGATCACTTTGTTTGATGTTTCTGTGGTGCAGGAGCACCCTGGAGATGCCAAGCAAATATGGTAGTCTCTTGTCGTTTTGGTGTGCTAGTGTGTGTAAGACCCTCTAGTAGGGAAATGTAATTATATAAGGTCATGTTGACCAAGAGTAGTTTAGGTAGTTTTCATTTTGTGCTTCTTTTCTTGTGTAAATAGCTCTTTTTGGATCCTTTTAATGTGGTGTACTTCATGATGTCATCAAATGTTAGGATGATGTCATAGAATTTTTTAGGTTCCTTAGGTACCCTAGGTGGTCTAACTAAGGTTAGATAAGGTAGATTGGTGGATAAAACACTTAAAAAGTGTAAGTTGTCAAAAGATGTAAAATGTTGTTATGCAACATTAGCAACTTTTAAAAGTTGCTGACAACTTTTGTTGTCTAGAGTGTTTTCGAGGTTCTAATGTGTTTGGAACCCATAGGAGGGATGAAACATGTGTGGATACCATATATAAGGTGGAAAAACCCTAATTTTGGGGGTGAGGAATTCATTTGTACGGACTGACATTTTGGAGCAGAGTTTTCCATGAGATAACAGCGGATTGAAGCATTTTTGTGTTGTTTTTGCATTGAATGGATTGAAATTGAAATTGTGACTATTGGAATCCATGAATGTACATGTTACCAAGATTTTCCCATAATTATTTTTCTTTGTAATTGTTTTTTGGTTTTTGTATGTAAATTTCTTGGTTTTGGACTGTTTGTTGTCCTCATTTGGAGCAAGGGGCAAAGATGTGGACCTAACTCCACTTCCCACTGTTGGTTCTATATGGACATTTGGGAATGGGGACTAGGTCCGTGGAGCTACCATATTGTGGAAGGGGGAGGTCTCAAAGTGCTGGCATGTATTTTTAAGCACTTGCCCTAGGCGAGCTAAACTCATAGCCCGATTAGAGGAAGCAAGTGACAGTTAATTTAAAAGTTGCATGGGGTGTTCTCATGAGCCAAGAAGGCCATGGGTGTATTTTATGATGTTGTGCAGGTGTTCCCCAAGGTGGAGGAGTTCCCAAGGATCCAACAAGACAAGTTTTGAAGCCCAAGACACCAAACTGATCAAAACATAAGAAATGTGCCATATTATGATAACAGGGTGTACGGATAATTCTAGACTAAGTGACCTAGAAAATCCTTGTGGGTTTTTTCCTTACTTAAAGACTACCACAAAAGATCAGGGTGTCCTTTGAGAGATTTTTTCTATTTTTAAGGTTTCCTAAAAACTAGGAGGCCTAATTG
>MU223225.1:11251975-11297276 GCA_018584345.1 Thuja plicata
AAGAATGGTGATTTTGTCAAGATAGGTAGCAATCTTGGTTGGAGGGAAGTGTGGATTCTTCCAAGTAGCAGAGGGTGGATTGAGGAAGCCCTAGAGGTCCTAGGAGAGACCTACCAAGAGTTCCAAGCAAACTTAGAAGGTTACCAAGGAGGATCCCTATCATTCTTCCTGTCCATTATGCTGAGGATAATAGATGGAAGACTAGTGCTGAGTTATTTTGAACTTAGAGCATAGCTCCTTCAGATCCTTGTTCTTGAACTGCCCCACCATTGTCAATGATTATAGAAGAGGATACACCATACCTGAAAATGATGTAATTGAGTATAAACATTTTCGTAGATTTTCTATTTACTATGGTGAGAGGTACTGCCTCTACCCACTTGGTGAAATAATTTGTAGCCGTTATGATGAATTTGTGTCCATTCGATGATGAAGGATGAATCTGACCCAAAAAATCAAAGTCCCATCACTAGATTGGCCAGAAAATGATGAATAGAATGAGCTCCTTGGCTAGAGAATGAATTAGATTTCCATGAAGTTGACACTATTTTCAAGACTTAGTATAATGTGTAGCTTCCTTTTCCATGTTTGGCCAATAGTAACCAGCTCTAATAAGTTTACAGGCCAGTGTTAGGCCACTCAAGTGAAATCCATAGATGCCTTCATGCACCTCAACTAACACACACTTAGACTCATCAGTTTCTAAACACCTAAGAAGGGTACCATCTAGACCTCACTTATACAAGTCGATAGCTATGATAACGTACCATGAAGCACTACAGATTAGGTGATGTTTCTCATTCTGGGTGTAGGTATCTAGAATAATCTGGTCATAGAGGTAGGAGTAGATGTCATGGTAGGTACTATTTTTTCATCCTTTGTCTGACAGTGTCATTTACCTGATTGATGACCATTTGTGAATCAATGAAATCTACTCGCCACTTGATGGTGATCTTCATGCCATTGATCAGAGCTTCATACTTGGTGATGTTTTTTATACAAGGAAACAACAACTTGTATTATTTGGGTAAAAAGTACTTTTGTGGCATGATGAATGGTATCCCAGCACCTGACCCCTATTGGGTGAATGATCCATCAAAGAACATATTCCTGGATCGATGTGTGAGAAGTAGTATGGACTCGTTTGGAAACTTGATTCTCAATGGTTGATGATCTACAAGAGGTGCCTCTGCCAATGGATCATAAATTTCCTGCCCTTTGATAGCCTTGCTTTGTACATACTCGATATCAAACTCACCGAGTATCATGACCAACTTTGCTAGTATACCTGTGAGGGTAGCCTTACTGAGAAAATATTTTAATGGATTAATCTTAGAAATGAGGCATGTAGTATCACCGTTTATGTGAAGAAAATACCACTACTAGGCAAGCCTTCTCGATGACAAAATAGTTTGTTTCGTATGAGACCAGTTTCCTACTGATGTAGTAGATAGTTGTTTCCTTATTGTTCTGATCTTCTTGAGCTAATAGGATACCTAGTGACATATCTGGAGAAGCGATGTAAAGGATGAGAAGCTTCCCCAGAATAGGAGACATCAATATTGGTGGATTTACAAGATATTTCTTGATCTGTGTTAGCCCTTTATCACAATCTTCATCCCATTTGTAGGTCATTCCCTTGTGTAAAGTCTTAGTGAAGGGTTGTGACTTGTCAGCCACTTTGGAGATGAAGCATCGAATAGACTATAATTGGCCTTGGAGTCTTCTCATCTGACTAATTTTGTGCAACAATGACATTTTAATGATGGTCTATACCTTCACAAGATCCACTTCTATGCCTTTCACAGAGATGATGTAACCAAGTAGTTTTCCATATGTCAGCCCGAATGCACATTTCTTTAGATTAAGCTATAAATGGAATTTTTCCATGCAATCCAGTATAGGACCTAGATCTGCAAGGCATGTATTTTGGTGTATTCTCTTAGCAAGAGTGTCATCAACATACTCTTTGATCATCTTATGTATCATGTCATGGAAGATAGTGGTGATAGCCCTCTGATATGTAGCGCCAGCATTATTGAGTCTGAAAGGCATGAAGTTCCAACAGAAAGTGACCCATGCACATGTGAAAGTAGTTTTCTCTTAATCTTTTGGTGCAATTTTTATCTGGTTGTAGCCAGAGAAACTGTCCATTAGTGAGTACATTTCGTAACCTACTGTCATATCTAAAATCATGTTGATGTTGGGCAACAGAAAGTAATCTTTAGGACATGCCTTGTTCAAGTCTCGTAAATCTATGCAAACTCGGATGGATTTATCATGTTTAGATACTGGAACAATGTTGGAAATCCTTTACGCATAGTCAATTTCTCTGATAAATACAACTTTAAGAAGTTTTTCCAATTCATCTTTGACGAGTAATGCCAGGTCTAGATGCATCTTCTAAATCTTTTGTTTGACAGGTTTGACGCCTGGTGTGATGGACAAGTGATGCATGATTAGATTAGGATCCAATCTAGGCATGTCTGAATATGTCCATGTGAAGTTGATCTTCTTGCTCCAGAAGAAGGAAATGAATTCCTCTTTTTCTTCCTGAGATAATGATTGTGCCAAATGAATTATTTGAGGTTCTGCTTCTATACCCAAGTTCATAGGTTGGGTTGGTTGAATCAGCATCAATGACCGTTCCTAAAAATGACTTGGATTCATATCAAGTATCCCATCCTCGGGCACCTTAGAGAGGTTTTCACCCTTGGATACATCCTTTATTTTTACTTTTTTTAGGCTCTGATACTTCCACAATGTGGTTTTCACCATCAAAGTGCCTATTCTTTCTTCTTTTAATTTTGTGACTGAGATACTTGATATCAGCTTTAGTCATGTTGACACTATCTTCACTGGTGGAGGATATTACTGGTTTTATAGTGTTACGGTAGCAAGAAAGAGCATAGTCATTCTGGAACGTAAGGACTTCATTGGATGGAGAGGAAGAGTTCCAGTCTATGATCTTGGGATGGCGAAGTGGAAGAGAGGTTACAGGTTCTAGTGTGTTCACAGTATAGTCATCAAAAGTGTGGACTAGAAAGTTGAGACCTAAAGTGATCTCATCTAGACGCGCATTTGAATTCCTTTGACCCCTCGCAACCATAGTAGAAGAAAAGTTAACATTGATGGAATCAAACTTGTGTGTCCTAACACTAGACCCTTCACCTATTTCGAGAGGGTTTTCATATGCATGTATAGTATCCACATCCCTATCAAAGGTTGCATCGAATAGGAAATCAAATTCATACTCATGCTATTTGGTACTGGTTGAGATAGGTACCTCATCACCTCTTGCGGCACCATCTGATTCATTTTCATCTTGTGTAGCAGTGATGATTTTTTTGATTTGTTCTTGTTCAAACTGCTCTTGAAAATGTGGTGTTATATATAGTTCACCCTAATGATGAGCATTGAAATTTTGCATCTCTCTCAATCACTCGTATGTTAGTGGAGTGAGTGAAGCAGTTTCATCAGAGTCTCTATCAATCCCGACCGTACTAAAATGTGGTATAAAATCATATGGCTCAACAAAGAGAGTGACAAGATCTAGAGGAATAGGACAAGGAAAGGAATCCTCATCAGATCTATCCTCTGAGTTTCCTTTTGTAGATGTACCTTCAGGGTCCAGTTGGTGATTTGGTTCTGACATAAATTTGTTAATCCCTAAATGAAATGGGATCTTCTCAAAGCCTAGACCTGTAGATTCACATGTTCGTCTACCAATAGCTTCAAGTGGTGCAAGCAATCCTTTATTGTTCACTCCTATAGGGCCATTCGCTTTATAACCAAAGTCATAATAGATAGACCATTTCTATATTGTTCAAGTTCTATTTCATGAGGTGGAGTGATTTGTTTAGGTGTATCCTCCCCTTTATTGATCCAAGCTACAATATCCCTATTTTCATCTTCTTCCTCTAGTGGTGTCATGGCCTGTACAAAGGTGCCATCATATTTTGTTTGAGGAGGAATTATGGAAGGTTTGTTGTCCTCAGAAGGCCTCCCATAAGAATGTGGAGATAAAGGTAGAGACATTATTAATAACATAAGTTCAATCTGATACCCCCATGCTAGTGTACTTGAGTTTCAGAGTTTTTTCCATTTCTTTTAGCTTGGCCTCGAGGAACTCAGTAGACTCTCTATTGGTTGGAACAAAGCTATCGACATATTTAGTAAGCATGTTGCAATCATAGCTTGTATTGGAAGGTACGGTCACTTTGGATCCTTGGAGCAGGAATTTATGCACTAATGATAGGTTGAAGGAACTGCTTGCATTTCATGGATTCAGGTTCTTCCCAACAGTATATTATATGCTAGGGGAATATCGAGCACCTGATAGATAACATCCCTTTCAACAGGTCCAACTTGGATTGGTAACACCACTAGCCCTTCATATTTACGCTCTTCTTCATCATATGCCTTAATGGTGATTTTTTTATGGGCATCTATACAGCCTTCATCATAGCCTAACTAAGCAAGCAAGTTAGCAGAGAAAATGTTAAGGCCAACATCGTTATCTATAAGGACACGGTGGATGCGTTTTGGGCCAATCATGACCTCTATATGCAGGGGGTTATTGTGTGGATGACTCAAGGAATGATCATATTCCTCAAAGAAAGACAAGTAACGAGATGAGGTCAGGTGACCTACCATGGATTTAAACTGGTATAGATCTAAATCTTTCAGAACATTTACCTCAGTGAGGGCTTTGTCAAGAATCTCCCTGTGAGTAGATGATATTTTCATTATCTCAAAGATAGTAATCTGAGCGTTGGTTCTTTGCAATTGTTCTAGTATGTTGTAATTAGCAGCATTAGATGAGGGGACCAATTTTTAATTCTTGTTGGAAATTCCAACAGCAGCATTATCTACAAGTTGTTTTGGTGCAGATGTAGAAGGCTCAGGGCCTTTGAGAATGATCTTTGCATGAGATCGAGTAATGGTGTTAGCACAGACCTGAGATTTTTCTTGTTCAGAGGAATAGGACATAGTCCCTCACAGGATGAATCAAGTTTTGTGTTTGGGATCATCTTCTCTTCCCTTGATGGTAATAATGTCACAGTATTCGACAATGACAACTTCAACCATATTGATGACATTATCATTATTAGTGTACATATAGTTGACCTTGGCATGAGTGTTTTTATCTTTAGAGGATTCACCTTTCTCATGAGAAGGAAAGGGGTCTTTGAATGCTTGGTGATCCAAGTTCTTATTGTGACTCCCCACAGCAACAACCTTACTATCGATAAGGTCCTAAATTTGATGTCGCAGTTGCATGCAGCTGGCTATTTTGTGACCCTTTTTCTGGTGGTAATCACAGCATGTGGATTCATTCTACCAAGAAAGGCATGGTTGTGGATCCAAAGGACAATAATTATCTATAGGAGTGAGTATTTGGTTTTTTAAGAGTCTTGTAAACCACGTCGAGGGGTTCTCCTAGAGGAATGAACTCACACTTGGGTTGAGGAGCCCAAGGTTTAGATATAGAATAATTCAAAGACAGTTTAGTTTCTGTCACAACCTGTTCAGTGGATTTTTCTACCTGCATAGTGGTAGTAAGATTAAATGTAGCCATTGGAGGCTTGGGAGTTACGTTTTCAACAACACCATCATTCACAACATCCCGGTTCTTGTTGACAATCTTAGGTTTGTCTTTTCTTGAGGATGAGTACCCTTGTTTGTTATCCTTGTGTAGGGTTAGTTCTCCTTTCTTGACCATGAATGTTTCAATTGTCACAACTTTTTTTATCATGTCATCGAAGCTCAAAGGACCTTGCAGCTGTACTTAGTACCCAAAATTGGGAAGAAGATTGTCCAAAAAGATGTCAAGATTTTCATAATCAGGTATCTTACGAGAATATTTTGTATAAAGATATCTCCATCTCTGTAGAAATGTCAAGAAAGGTTCCCCATGGTATTGCTTTAAACTACAAAGATCACTGATGTTAACCAGATGTTTGATGTTATGTGAGTAGTGTTTCAGAAATAGGTTGGCAATCTCATCAAAAGTCTTGATGTCGATAGGTAACCTAGAGAACCACTCCATGGAAGACCCTCCCAAACTACATGGGAAGAGACACATGAGGTAAGTTTGGTTGTGTATAAACTCCATAGATAAAGAACCAAACTCTCTCAAATGGTCTTGAGGATCAGAGGTACCCAATTATTTTTCATACTTGGGAAGTTCAACACCTTTAGGAAAAGGAGGCATGCAAAGAATTTTGTCAAATGGGAACAGAAAAATGCTATCTAGTGTGAACTGTGTGGCCAGTTTTTCCTTATCCTTCATGAGCTGAAGAAGTTGTTCTTGCATGCTTTGAACTTTTTTTGTAATTGGGAGTTTTTCGGTTTCTTCCTCCTTTGTGACAATATTCTCTACGTTTTAGTTTGAGGGTAGCTTGGCCCCTTGATTAGCTAGCTCGAGGAGATATTTCTCTTTCTCTTCCTTTAGGAGGATCTCCATCATTTTATGGAATTTTTTGTTTTTGCGAGCATCCACTATATCTTCCTGAGTTATTATCTCCTCCTCATCACTAGGGGGTTCTTGATATGATATTTACCTTTGGTGGTTTTAGATGAATCATTATCTTCTTTGTGTTCACCCTTTTGATTTTAGTCTGCCATCTTGCTGGTATGAAAGTGTTTAGTGCACAAAGACTCACTATGAGGAGGTTGAGTATGTTGAGATGTTGTACCTATGGGAACCCTTGTTGTGTCGATAGGGTCAGATTTAGGTAACAATTCTTCAGAGTTTCAATGCTCTTCAAATAATGGGTTTCGGACTCAACTAAAGTCTACTGGGAATGATCATCTAATGCGAGGTTGAACGACTGGAGAGGCAAATAAAGATGATCCCTCTATAGAGGTAGCTGATGAAGAGGAATGTGAGGATATCCCACTACACTCTGACTATGTGATAAGTTTGGAACAACATCTTCCTTGGTTTCAAGGTCTACCTCTACCTCGTCTAGTGATACGTAAGGGGAATGTGTTGCTACTTTAAGTCACAACTGTCATAGACAAAGATTATGTAAGGAGAGTAAACTAGGATTATGCTTGGAACTATGTCTCAAAATAAGTGCACAAGAGTGCCAATAAGTGAAGTATACCCAACACGAGTCATTAGAGCTAAGGCTATAACCGCTGAGAAATGACTATCGCATCACAAGTTATCACAACATAGAAGAACAAGTAGGTAGATAAAATAAAAGACAAGTTCAAGCAAGGATCCTGTAGTTCTCTATCCAAGACATCTAGTTGCAGACTATGTACAAATAGGAAAACATGCAGACAGACCCCAAACAGAGACCATACTGAGTAGAGGGACAAAATACAAACAACAAATAGCTCACTATTAAGACAAAATGGGATAGTTTCATGTGAAAAAGTACTTCCTCATGCAAATATTTAGGCTAGCTCGCATGAGGCTTTGTAGTCTGGAGCAAAGAAATGCAGAATTGGTATGATAGACTAGTGAATCAGAAAAAATCAGACTAGAGAAAAATCATGCGAAGATTCATAGAGCCTCATGCAAAGATATGCACTGATTGGCGCAAAGATTGCAAAAGTTCACGTGAAATATTGCAGCAAACTAGGAAAATTTTTATAGAAACTGATAGTTCTGACCATTTTTTGAGACAAAACTTGGTACAGAGATTGGACTGTTCTCTGATAGAGTACGAATTTTGAAAATTTGGTTTGGACAGTTTCAAATTGATAAGTTTTTGTTTGAATGTTTAGAAACCAATTGTTGACAAGCATAGATTTTGGACTTTCAAACAATTGTGATACAAGTAGTAGTCAAAAACAATTCAACTGAGGACAAGGAAAATCGAAAGAATAAGGGAGTCTTGACAAGTTTGAACACTTTGAGAATTTGGAGATTTGTAAAAGATACTCATTTATCCCTAAATAAAAGTGGTAGAGAAGACAAAATCTTTTCCTCACAACTTATGTGCATGTGTGCACCTCACACAGCCGTGCCACTCCTAAAAGAGTGCCTGTGTTTTTGGTCTTTCCAAGGACTCAATAATATATGTTCAAACAACACCCTTGAAGTAGGGGCCAGTTTCATGTACCACCTTCAAACATCTAGGTGCATGCCTATGGTGAGAAACTATGGGAGAGAATCATCCCCCTCCCTATGCAAATATTATGCCCCCTTTCGGAGGTGAACCAGGTAAGAAACTAAAGTTACAAATATGTTTAATAGGATTTATTTCACATTAACCTTTGGTGGCCTCACAAGAGATATTGAGACACATAGCCACAATGACACCTACAAGTGTACACCCTTGCGAAGAAAGGCTAGCAACAGCATCGCTCAGTACAACAGACAGGGCTTCCTTAAGATGTTTGACATCAAGAATCAAGAGGAAGAAATTAACATGGCTTTGGAGTCTTTCGCTCGACAAAGAAACTTTATTATTGTGGGGTGGAATCACCGGAAAAATGTGTGTACCCACTTGGGTTATTCCCAGAGGTTCAACTTGCGGCAAGCCCGCTAAAGGTGACGCAGACTTGGTTTGGTTTCAAGGGTCTAAGTTTTTGGTTTTCCCAAAAGGGAAAAGAACATACTCCTCTAACTCTACACCTCACCCAAACACACCAGACATTTTCATCACTAAACTAACTCCTCTTGCAAAAAACCCAAGAGCTTCTAGGTTTCTGATTCTCTCAAAGAGAGAAGATAATACCCCCCTCACTAATGAATATGTCAATCAATTTGTTAAATTTCCTTGCTCCCCTAGGTATCAATCCCATAGTAGGGTCTAGGTCTCGGATTCATTCATGGGCATCACTTCCATGTAATGAAGATCCTAATACCCTATTCGGTTATCAAGACCCTTAAGAGATTTTAACAAGGCCCTAATTAGACTATGTAAATAAAGCATTGAAAAATAGACACAACGTTTGTGTGGGTTTGAAAGTCTTTTACAAATGTGCTCTGACAAGCATCCTACAATCAAGTAGTTAGTAAGTTTGCATAACTATGTTTGAAGGAGTCTTTGACATCTCATCCTGCAGACCACTTGTTAAGCTATATCAGAAATAAAACCAGGAACCCATAGCAAACAACAAAGATTAGTAGTCAGAAAATAGAATATAGAAACAGAAAATTAACAATCTCTGGTGTCAAAGTTTGTGGGAATAAATAGAAAAGGTCGCATGAAGAAATGCCAGGAATCACATGAAGAGTTTTATGAATAGGAAAAACTTAGCGCAAATGTATGCAAAACTTCGTGCGAGAATTCACTGCAGAGACATACAGACAGAAAATAGAAATGAAAACAAAAATGAAATATGAGACCAGAAATTGAAATTTTTGCCCATGGTGGGCGCCATAAATGTATACACTAAATGTGTGCCTCTTTACTTAGCCATACACTTCAACATAGTCCTTATTCATCAGTCACATACATGAATTAATATGAAGTTATCCATCCTGCATGCCTGAATGAGTCGACCTGTTGCCTCCTATCTAGATGGGGTTTTGAGTAGCTCTCAAAATTTGAGAGTCCAACAACCAAGACCAATCTAAGAATAAAGGATTTAATCTAGAGTGTAAATGCAATATTTAGTCTAGAAATGAGTATGCAAGATTAATCTAGAAATGATTTATGCAAGATTAATCTAGAAATGAGATTAAACTAGGAATATTTGAAAGAAGCTAAGCTATGCATGATTAATCTAGAGATGATATTAATCTATTAAAATAATAATGATGACAATGAAAGCTTGAATGCACATAAATATTGAATTAAAATTCCATTAGTGATTCGATACTTCAACAATGCATTCTCCTTTTTTTGAATGAGAGACAAGAGGGTTCTTTTATAGAATGAGAGTCCAGTTTAGAATGGCAATTTTCCTTTAGAGAAATAGTCAACTGTTGGCTTTTTGAGTGAATGAAACAATAAACTGATTTGTTGCACTTTTGAATTACACTTAACTCAAAGTTTCCATTTCTGAATTGAAGTGAAGATTTTGGAGAGACTATTTGATTAAATAAATGAAATATGACCTCATAAATGCACTTTATCAATTATTTGAATAATTAAATTCAAGTATTGACATGAGGATATTTATTTAATAATCAAATTTTATTTAATTCATTTTTATGTATTTTAGCTAAAAGGGTGGATTTAATTTAATTAAAGTTCTAGGACTTTGTAATTAAATTAATTCGATCATAGGGTTTATTTAGCCAATAGTAATTGATATTTAGGAATTAAATATAGCATGTGATTAATGCAGATTTAGGGTTTTCTACATTTGACACTTAAGTCAAGTACAATCAATCAAAACTCAGAATTGCCTAGTACCATAGGACTTTGATGATTCAGAAGAATGATAAATGCAACAAAATTGGTTATGGTTGCAAGATGCCAATTTTGGGGTGTTACAGGATCAGGTATACAAGACTTCCATTAACTCTAAATTGCCATAAAAATTCTTGAATATACTTGTGAGAAGAAAGTATGAGTGAATATACCAAATCCCCTGATAGAGGCCAAAAAAAACTATCAGTATATCTAAAAATGTCAAAGTGAAGAACATGAAGAACCAATTCAATACACCATACAAATAATCTAAAACTGAAGAATCTAAAATCTATCCAAACAAAATATCATTGTGTACAGTAACCTACATGATATTATTCTATATCACACACAATTGAACATAAAAAACCTTGTTCCCTTATACACTCCTGAACCATTCAAGTTGTTGTAAATACACAAGAGCACCTGCTATAGATCACAAAGAATGATATGAAAGAAAAATTTTATTCTCCCACTAGATCATTGTATCCTCTGTAGGCTCAAACATAAAATCAATGATAAATAAGCATTGCCTCTCAAGTCCTTGTACATATATCAACATATCTTTGTCAAGCTAAGCAATAAATGATCACATAGAGATACTATTATCAATTGTTTATAAAAGAAAGCATGTTTAATACCAACTATAGAAAAAGTCTTAAAAATATCAAGCTAAGATGCTTCCTCTTTCGTGAACATGATTAAACGACATGTGTAATTCTGTTGTTAAACCTTTCATCAAACATTATGTTACTTCCAGTGTTATCCAAATGCATATTCAATCTAGGTGAATTATGATCTTGTCATGGTACCTTATTACCAGATATAAAATTGATCTTGTTTGTATTAGAAGTGCAATGACACATGTATTATGTGAATAATAAGATTTTTAATGACATATCAATGAACCCATTTATAGGACATTAAACTCCTTATTAGGGACACAATGCATTAGGTATTGAATCCTAATGGATCAAACATTAATATGTATAATCTAATAAGATTAAAAAAAACATAATCCATATGAATATAATAGAGCATAAGATGATAGTCATGTATTCAAATATAATAATTACATGACCATCATATGTCATCGATTTAATAATAAACTATCATTTCTATGAGAACCAAATTAATCGTGCCATATGCCATATATAAAGCAATAACTTAGTCAAAACATGTTAGTTTACTAGCAATGAATATTGATTACCTCATGAATATTTGTATACATGTCTTTGTGTCAAAAAATATTTAGAAATAAATCGATATAAAAAAATATATCAAAGCCAACTACCTCAAAACATGTGAACCAAGTAATAAAAATAACCTATCAAGATATTGATAACTCTGAAATTAAGGACAACTAAAATGTTGAAGCAAAGATTTACTTGAATCATAACAACCATAAACAGTTGTCCCCCTTGAGTCATTTAAGAATTCTACTATTTGGAAAGTAGCCATTTACAAAGTATGGAGTATTCTCATTATTCTTCCAAGGTGAAAAGATGAGATCAATATTTTCTACTATTCAAATACCATTGCAACACCTTGGAACAAAACAAACCATCTTGAAGCAACTTTGCACTTAATGAACTTGATATCACTGAAGAACTATATGAACATTCTACATATAAAAAAAAGACCTAAAACTCCATAGGGTTGAAAGATAAAAACATTTAACAAATCCCCATGTCCTCATGTTGTATCTTATGTAATAGATAGTGTGTCATGTGCAACATGCATAGGTTTTTTATTCCCTTTTCTCTTGAACTTGCTTCCTTCTCCAAAATTTTATAGTCCCCATTTTATCATAACTAGTTAAACTCACAGAAAATCTCCTACAATAATATGATGTATGTCCAAAATTATTACATTTATAGCATATAACATTGTAGTCTAGAGCATATGTATTGTACCTTCCTCCTAAAAAATTATAATAATTTCTTCTTTTGTTCCAAATATGACTATACCCTTCAAATTCTCTACAAACTCTTTGTATATGGCCAAATTTATTGTATTGATTAGATACTTTATTAATATTTTGATATGACAAAATTTTCACGTGAGTTTCACAATCTCTTGCTCTATGGCCAAAATACAGACAAGAATAAAAATAATGTGAAATTTAGAATATTTATACCTTATTTGTTTGATAGGTGAAGATCTTGTAGATCTTTTGTTCCTTCTCCTTTCACCATCAACAACCTTCTCTTCTAATTATTTCTTGTTCTCATTCTTAGGAGTAGTAGTAGTAGTAGTTTCTCCTTTTTCATGTATTGCCTTGATTGATGAGTTTGTCATCTTCATTAGTTTATTTTATAATCTCTATTTCAAGGACACTATTTCAACCTCTAACTTGTGATGATATTCCACCTTGGTTTGTAACTTCAAACTTGTAACTGCTTCCACCTTTTTGAACTCTTCCAACTGTATTTTTAGATTTTTAGCAACTTGATTTCACTGTTCAAGTTTTGATTTTAAATTTATGGTCAACTTGTCAAATTTTTCAAAGACTTTGAATTAACCTATTATTTATCTTTATAAGATTTATAATCACATATAGAAGAGAAACTAACTCTCCTTCAAGATAAACAACTCCTTCAAGGTCAGTGGCAAAATATTTTATAGATGACTCATTCATCTTTACCATAAATTCATCACACTCTAAATTATTTGATAAGGGATTTTATTGAGACAAGACTTCACTAGACTTGATACTCGTGTTGTTATTTTGACCTCTGTTTCTTTTACTCTTAGCCATGATAGGTACTCCAATACCAGTAAATCTCTAAAGTTATGTTTAAGGATTTGGATTTGATACCAATTGTTGGAGTTAAATACCACTAAAAGGGGGGTGAATTAGTGGTATATCAATTTCACCAAGGTATTAAAATAGTCTTTCAAAAATTGAAACATAACAACTATGAGAGAACCAAGAACTCTGATCAACTCAATATTCAACCATAATGAATGTGAATAGAGTGTCTCATTTTAAATCAATGATACATAATGAATATGTGTTCATGCAGATCAAATGAACTTGAAACAACTTCAAAAACTAAATGACACATGGTGAGAAAATGAACATAAGAATTATACACAACTCATAACACAAATAATTTCTCAAGTGGAAACCCTCTCGGGGAATAAAACCACTCAAAATTGTCTTAGTGGCTTATTTGAAATTTATTTTTACAAATACTTCACTGGCTAGGATGTCTCACTGACAATATACCTCATTGGTTGGAGTGTCTAACTAAAAAAATGCCTCCTTGGACAAAATTATTAATTGTTTATACATCACTCTCCAAGTTATTATTCTGATTCATATAGAGTACAACCTTTGTTTCATTACATAACATCTTCTAAACTCGTATTACTTAAGTTTCAAAAGAAAAATTAGATACAACATACCATCCAAATGAATACCAATCACATCATTATTTAAATGACTCTTATCATAATATAAAACCCAAAAACCATGTTTTTGTGTATACACACTGTAAAAACTCTCTCTTTCTTTTTGTATTTGATTACAAATGATCTTCTCTTTCTACACACAACATACTCTTGACACCTTTTCACATTCATAATTGTTTCATTAACAAAATAACTAAATGTCTTCAAAACAATAGATATAATTCTCTTTCATCCTAAAAAATGAAATAGAATTGTCATCCATACAACTATTCTTTAAAAAAAAACTAAATTTCTTCTGAATCACAATGATCTTTATTATCAAATGAAGAAATGAACAGATAAAGTCCAGTATGAAAACAAAAACTAGGATTTTAGAGGGTAACCCAATACCTCCAAATGAGAAAGGATAAAATAAACTAAAAGATCTTTTTAGACTCAGGTTAGCAAGACCCTATAAAATTTGAAACCCTAACCAAAGACAAACATAACTCATGTAACCAACTAAGGGGAAACATGTTTAACTTTAACAACTAAAATAAGAAAAAGATTACTCAGTTCATGAAGAGACGTCAACATGCTTTATATTTTCTCAAAAATATTGTAGTTGTTATTACCTGTGGTCTTCAGAAATTCATTGTAACTATCACAAGAAAGCTCCAAATATTGTCACCATGTCCATCACCACTTTTAGCTTCAAACCAAAACTCATAGAGGAAATATTTTACAACCATATATATCCTAGCAAGTTTTAGCTAGGGTTTAAAAGAAGAGAGATATTTTTCTAAAAAAAAATACCTTTTGAATACCACCAAAAATTACCCTCAAAACTAAAAACAAGAAGTTTTCTTTTTGATGGGATCTAATTCCCAACACAAATGTTATTACAATGAAGGCCCAAAACTACAAATTCTCCTAGGAACCATGTCACATAGATATGATAGTAAAACTTAGGCATAGAAGACCTTAATCACATTTTACCATATGAGAAACTTAACGAATCTTATATATTCTAAACATAAATGACCTATATAATATTGATATAATAATATATTAAAAACCTATAAAAAATATTGATAAGATATTAAACACTTATTATTGATAATTAATATATGACATGAAAGTTTAATGCAAATTAATATTCATAAGTTATCACATAATAGATGTGTGAATAAGATAATAAAAGCACTTTTAAATCTAACAAGACACTATAAAGAAGCATACTTGTAAATATAACTTGATGTTGTAAAGAAGCATAATTATAGACCACGGTCAAGCCTATTTTACCCAAGAAATTTATATTATTATATGATTGTAATACCTATTTATATCATTAAAAAGATGCCATAGATACATGTATAATTGTCCATATATCAAATAAAATAACCAAGTACCATAAATATATCACTATCATATGAGAGATGTATGAGCATTGTCATTAATCAAGGTAATTCCATATCATTATAACATATGAGATGTGGATTATTAAGTATCATTGTCATGTCATTGATCAATTTAATGCTATATCACTATAATATATGACATGTGGACCATTAAGTATCACTTTCATGTATGTGCAACAAGTTATGCATCAATTTTTCAAGTTAGTATTATGTACAACAAGTTATGCATCAAATCACGAAACTACTATAAGTGAATCAAACTGATCAAATGAGATATTGTCACATGAAAATATCTATCAAATTGTTCATGAATCAAAGTCACATTTTCATAGGAGAGATATATCAAACTGATCATGAATATGTCATGCATCATTAAAGTATAACCGTGTATGACTTCCATGTACTGATCATGTATCATTATCATCAAGTATATCTTCCATATTCATCTATTATCAAATGTAACTATCATGCATTGTTGGAATTAATGGGAAGTAGTACTGAGAGGGGAGGGGTGAATCAATACCTCTAAAACTTTTAACACCTTTCACTATTCATCATTAGTAATCATTCATTGCTGCATTACCGACCATTACTATTGTTCTTTCTTATGCTTGTATTTGTTCATTCATAATCTTTAATAGTTTTCAATATTCATAGAAATAGTCATGAAAGTAATAAACACATAACACAAGATATGGTATCGCAGAAAACTCCTGTTAGGAAGTAAAAACTGTGGTGGGGATGGCACCCACAAAACTTCACTATCTGCATAATGGAAGGGAGCTGGTTAAGGCTTACAATTTTGATCACTTCTGATGATCTACCCTGTTAGGAGTATTAAGGTGGAGACTTATTAATATCTACTCTGTTAAGAGCTTTAGCAACACTGATTTAAGTGTGCACTTAGTTATGAGATTTACAATAGGATGGTTAAGCCCACCTTTCTTGAAAAGATTTCTTATGTGTACTACACTTGTTAGAATGAGTACAAATGTTGACCTAACTCTATGCAATCTACAATTTCTGATTACAGATCCATTAAATCTCTCAGAATAACAATATCGCCTTAAGCGATTGATGAATACCTTTTCTCTTCTCTTTGGTAACTTGTGTTCTTGTTCTTGAAACTGATTTGATTCTTTTCTATCCTTCTGCATGAATTCTCTTGTCTAGTCTCTAGATGCTCTCCGTGGCTACAATATTCATTGAGAAACTTATATTTTACAATAGAGTGAGCATCTATTTATACAATTCTTTGACCTATTCTAGAATCATGCATTACAAAGTTTAATCTTAGATCCAAGGTTTACAACTTGACCTTGATCTTTAGTTTGCATGTTTTAAATCAGTAAAACTAATTAAAACAATATTAAATATATTGCTTCCTCCGCACATAATGGATTTAAAATTAAATCAAGAAGCTATAAATACAAATTCAGTGATTTATCTAACGTGGAAAGTGAGATCCACTTTTTGTGGGATGTAACTAACTGTCAGTTCTTGGTCATTAGGTTGAACTTGAAGTCTATCGATGTTCCTTTCTTGAAATGTTTGTTGGGTTCCTTTTGTCTATCGGGTTCCTCTCTTTTCTATTTCATCAGGTTGCACTGATGTTACTCATCGAGTTCCATTTACCTTTTTGTCATTGGATATTATTGAACAGTGTTTGTCGGGTAACCTTGGCGTTGGGTAGTGTTGTTCCCTATCTATCGATGTAGTGACAACCGATGGTGCAGATCACATATTTTCTTGTGTATACTAATGGAAAAATATAATGCCTTCAATCTCTCCCTTTTACATTAGTATCAAAAAATGATATGTGCATAATACTAAAGTGTTTAGTATGTACACCATGTTTATATCCTTTTCATTATATGACTCCCTCTAACTGTATGCATCGGTATAGTATAAGTATATGTACATGTATACTATACATTCTCTACTCGTTGCTCTGTATGTACATATTATTTCCTTCTTTTATTTCCCCTTTCTTTTACTATACATATTATTTCCCCTTTTTTAACTGAGGTGAGTGAACATATCCATTTCCCCCTTTCTTTGATACTTATGACAAAAATGTACAACTTATAATATGCCAAAATTGTGACAAAAATGTGCAACTTACAATGTGTCAAGTATATGGGAATGGGTTGTCTTGATATCTTCGAGCATTTTCTCCCATTTTTCTTTTAGTTGTTCTAGTTCCATGTGTTGTAGCTCTATCCTTGCATGCATATCATAAGTGTTGTCTAGGATAGACATTTCTGGGGTGGCAATTAATGTATTTGCCTATGTCACATGTTGTTGCAGGAGTGAAAGTGTCGGTAAGAGTTGAGCTTGGAGCTCATTTACCTCATCTCTATACTTCATTTCACCAATCTATGTGTCATGTCTCAGTTTCAGAGCCTGTTTGATTTTCTCATTGTGTAATTTTATTGCTTCTTCATTATTTGTGAGACTTTGTGCACTGGACTTAAGATCAACATCAATTTGTGCTATCTTTTTCATATACTCCTAAGTGAGTTGATCTAATGTACACAATTTATGTATCAAGGTAATAGCTTCTGAGATAATTGGATCAAGTGTGCTTACCAATTTAGATAGCTTTACCTTTTTCAATGCCACTTCATGGCTTATCTTCTCGGCTAGCTTGAACTCATACTTGTGTTCAAGTCTCTCTTTCATGACCTTCTTAGCATCTATGTTCTGAGATGTTATTGCAGCTATGAGTACCACCAATTGATTGAGCATGGGGGTGGTCTGATCAATATCTATATCAAGTACAATATGTTGAAGTATCCCTCTTGCTACTTCCAGTAACTTGGCCTATTTTTTTGCTCTCTTTAGTTTGTCTTGAATGACCTTTCTTTCACAGAGCCTTGCATATTTGGTCAATGTAGTTGGATCCAATGTCCTTGGATCACAAACTGGAATCTCAATGATTTCATCCAGTGTTACTGGATTCTTATACTTTCTCTTCTTCTTCTTTGAGACTTTTGGGGATGTAGATGTATGAACTACCATAGCTAGTTCATTTTTTCTCTTTGAAGTGCTTGGTTAAGGCTTTGAGGAAGATGCTTCTTGTGTTTTATGCTTGAGTGGCACTTATGGGTTTTGTGAAGATGTATCTCCATCAACCTTGGGTGTCTCTGCAAATTTTTCTTTTGATTTATTCTCCTTCTCATCTTGCTTTGCTTCTTCACCTTTTTTTGCCCATGTGTCCCTTTATTCCTTTTGTGTGTCCTCTTTATTTTGATTAGCAGACTTATCTGTATGATTATCGATTGCATCTTTTTCTGTAGTTGTATCCTTTGTATTATCTATGGTGTCTTTTGCTTCTCCGTCACCCTTGTCCTCGGGTGTGCTTGTGTCCTCTACAGTATTACCTTCCAATATATTGATTTCCTTCATTAATACAGGCATGTTTCTCTGAGTTGTATCTTGGGTTGTATCATGAGTGGTGTCCTGCTCATCGGTTTGATCTTTGAGAGCAGTGACATCCTCATATTTTTGTAGCTTCTCTGTAGGGTCTTCTTCTATTAAGTCCATGATTGGTGTGTCCTACCATGTTTCATTAGCAATATTCATATCTTTATCATTTGATGTTTTCAAATCTTGTTGTTGTCCCTAATCCTTAAGTGTAATGAATATTACTTCATCTTTCTTTTATGGATCTTTATCAGAGCCATAATTTGTTATGCCTTGAATGTCAAGACTATCCATGACTTTGTCCAAAGCTATTGGCTCCATGTCTTCTGTATTGTCCATAGCAATGTGTTGAGGACTTGCATTTTCTATTTCCTCCTCTCTATGTGGTGTGTCGGTGAGAAGTAATTGTTCCTCACAACTTGTTGACTCTATTGGCATATCAAGGAGTTGTCTCCATTTAGTTTCAGTCATTGTATCTAGCTCTATGAATTTGTTTTCTATCACTTTGTATGCCCTTATCTTGGCTACGAATTTTCTTGAGTGCTTCTTCATGATCTCTTTGATTTCTTAAATCTTATATTTGGGAGGCATTAGTATTACTAGTACCCTCTCCCTTGCTTCTCTTTCGGTATGTAGAGCATATGACCATTGTTGAGATATTTTCTTACCCATCTCTTTAGGTATTTGATTGATGAATTATGTTGGTACATATTTGAATTTTACCATTGACTTGATTATTGCTTCTTGTATCTTATTCTGGTCATCTGGTTTGAGTGTATTCCATTGCTTGATTTTCTTATCAGTCATTGTACCATGTGTAGAAATGGATTCATCTGCCTCATCAACAGTTTGATTTTTGTAATTCTTCTTTGCCACATTGGGCTCATCCTCTTTAGAATCATCTAAATCAGCTTTAGTTCTGACCATTCTTTTTCTCCTCTTTGTAGGTGTTTCCTTTATAGTTTTTTTCTTTGTTCTCTTAGCTGGACGCTTCCTCATATAGGTCCTTAATTGACCTTTCTTAAGAGGTGTGGTATTGATTGCAGTAGTTTGACTCCTTGTCCTCTTCTTCTTTATAGGAGGTGGAGGTGGAGGTGTGTTAGATTCAATCTCGTCAGAATCTAATTTATGTTATTCTTGTCCCTCACTGATGGTGCCATGTTCATTGGTTTCCTCTAGTTGTTCTTGTTCTTCCTTTGTAACCTATAGAATCTTCTTGAGATTCTTAACCATCTTATCCTTTTTGTTTATAGTCTTCTTTATTTATAGGCATCATTTTATCTTTGATCTAGCCTCTTCATAGGTTCCAAACCTAGGTTTTTTTCTGTCAATAGGCTCATTTATTAATGCATCCATTGCACTTGTAGCATGATCTATATGTATTTCATAATCTAATGGTGCTAACCAAGCTGTTCTTGGTACAACCGGTTTGATATGAGTGAAATCAGTATCCACCACAAAGCATGTTTCATCCTTATTTTTTTCAACAAGTTGTTAAGGAATCCTAGTCCTTTCCATCGTCTTTTCATTGAACTCAAGGAAGTATGCAGACATAACAGATTCAAAATTGTCCCCTAGTGACTTAATCAGTTCAATAGTCTATTGTGTTATCAGTTTGGTAGTGTCCCATTTTAATTTTCCTACTGAAGGAAAGTACTCTTGGAAATAGAAAAAGATACACATGATAAGTGAGCCGAACTCACATGTGTTGGTCTTTGTAGACCTGATTGTGATCATGTTCTCATCAAGTTATTTTAACAGGATCTCACATAGATCCATCTAAATTCCTTTGGTCACTATCTTGTAAGTTGTGCTTACTGATGTTGCAGATATGTTGTTCAATCTGCTCGCTTGAAAAATCTTATACCCAATTACACATGCACCAAATTTTAGTTCTTCATCGGTGATGGTGTTTACTTTTAGACCTTTGTTGTCCCATTCAGCTTTTGTGAGTTTTTCAACTTCTTTCCTGGAGGGATGCTTGTGTGCCCTAGGATTTTTTATTATTGGATAACTAGTGACAGTGTGAAGGGCATCCTTTGTGTTTTTTTTGGGTTGATCCAACCATAACTTTTGGTCGTGCAATCTGCTAAGTACCAACCTGATCCAGTCAATCTTAAATTCCCTTGGGAAATGTAGGGCATTAGCTAACCCTTTGAATTCCAAGTGTTTATGTTCTTCCTTCATGTTGCCTTCGGCAACACAGACCTTCTTATAAGCTTCATCCATGTCAAGATCACCTAACTCAGTAATTTTGCAGTGAATATAATACCTAACATCTTCTATGAGAAAAACCCTAGGTGGAATTTTTGAAAACCTCCAGTTTCATCGGGTTTCGATGTGATCTCTGGGAATATATGGTATTTGGACTCTATAGAAGTGCTATTCTTAATGAACTTAACCATATTATGTTTATCGTTCTTGATCTTAGCAGTTCTTGAGGTGGTTGCCATTGTTTTTCAAGTTTTAGGGCTTTCTTGAAAATAATGACAAAGTGCTTTTTGTGCCCTCGGTACTTAATTCAATCCATGATAATGGTTATTGACCTAGTTTCTATGTGTTGAATCGAGTCAAGGATGCTTCTGCTTTCTTCTCTTCAATCGCTCTCTTTTTTGGTCTACTTTCTCCTCAAATCGCGGGTGTAAAATGAAGTGCTTCCATCGACTTTTTATATGCTTTTACCCTAAGTCAACAATAAATGCTTTAACAACTCGTCAGGTCATAAAGATGGAGTCCATCGGGAAGACTTTCACAATCATCATCAGTGATGTTGAGGATGCTCAAGATAGTTGTTACCATCATTTCTTTTACCGACAGATATCGGTATTCTGTCGTGACAACTTTGTGACTTTGATTTCTTACCGATGGGTGTCAGGTTACATTGGTAACTTAACCATTTTATGTGTTGACCAACAATTTCTAGTAAGTGTAGACAGCTCATTCATTATGTTCACCGATAATTTTTAGTATGTGTATACCGACGGGGTTGTATTCTCAGAATTGTAATAAGTAACACAATATGCATCTTTTACTCATGCAGATTTTGACTATCTATCAATTCTATAATGGAACTGATGTTGAATATGACTTGGTATAGTGCAGTTCCATACTTACTTTTTAAGCTCAAGTGGGGGTGGTGATGTCACCAGATCCATTGGATGGGGTGTCACCATTTGCATTGCTTGGTCCAGCTTCATCATTGCTTGAAGATTTTCTCCATATTTTATCTCTAGCCCTCCGGATATCTTCAATGGTGTTTCCATTGGGATATACGGTTGTCTCTGTCATTTTTTCTTTGTAATCTTTCTTGAGATGACCAACTTTGTGACAATGTAAGCATGCCATTCTGGGGTTTGACCAGCCTCTAGACCTTTTGGTCCATGGTCTCATGTAGTTTTCAGTAATGTGACCATATCTACCACATGTTGTACAGTTTGTCCAAGTATTGTAATCCCATACATATTGATTACCAATTCTCTTTGGTAGATAAGGAGTTTCTTTTCCTTTAGGCTTCCATGCTTGCCTTCTTCTTTTTCAAACATTCTTCAGATGTGTGCCCATTCATCTTGCATGTAGGATAGTATTTGTCCTTGTAGGTTTCCTTCTTTGGTTGTTCTATCTTAGTCTTGCATTCATAAGCCTTATGTCCCTTTTTGTTACATTTATAATAGAATGCTATGAATGTAGATGTAGATTTAGGAATACCTCTCATTTTACCTCGACATACATTTGATGTGTGTCCTTTCTTTCCATAGTTCTTACATGTCAACTTTCTTGGTCTTGGATTTTCATAGACATTCTTTAGATTCGCTTGATTTGATGATTCTCCATTTTAAGTAAAGCCTAAACCATTTTTGTTGTTGAATCTTCATTTTGCTTCAAGAAAATCATCCATTCTCTTATTGCTTTCTTTAGCCTTTCTGATAACTTCATTATGTTGTTGCTGAATTCTAACCTCATGCTTTAGTTTTTCATTTTATTCTCTTATTTCACCGATAGCCTACACTCTTTCAATGAGTTCTATATTCATTCTATTTTCTTCTTGAATCATTAGAATAATATGATTTGTGATCTCATGGTGATGCTCAACATGTCTTTGAATTTCCAACTCCTTCTCTTGTATCTTTTCTGTGATCTTCCTTCTTTCATCAATAGAAGGTGTTCTTTCTGTTTCAGCTTGTCTAGCAGAACTCATCACATCAATCATTCTTACCATCTGGCTCTCTTGACCAATTTGCAACATCTTTATTTTCTCTATCAGATGTTGATTGATCTCCTTTAGATTTGTGATGTTCTCTTCTGATGTATCTGATGTATTACTTGCATTTGATCCTAAAGATTCAAAGAAATCTAGAATCTCTTCTTCTTGATAATATTTTTCATTGTTCTGGGTAGTCATACCTTTCCTCTCATTCAAAAGCTCTCTCATCTTGATTCTAGCTTCTTTATATTGTTCATAGAACATCTGTATCTCAAGACTTTTATTCTCAATATTCTTATCAAGTTTGTACTTCTCCATTGTATGATCTTTTCTCTTAAGCCTTTAAGATTTTCCTTGAAGAGACTTAGCTCTGATACCAATTGTTGGAATTAATGGGAAGTAGTACTGAGAGGGGAGGGGTGAATCACTACCTCTAAAACTTTTAACACCTTTCACTATTCATCATTAGTAATCATTCATTACTGCATTACCAACCATTATTGTTGTTCTTTCTTATGCATGTATTTGTTCATTCATAATCTTTAATAGTTTGCAACATTCATAGAAACATTCATGAAAGTAATAAACACATAACACAAGATATGGTATCGCAGAAAACTCGTGTTAGGAAGTAAAAACTGTGGTAGGGATGGCACCCACAAAACTTCACTATCTGCAGAATGGAAGGGAGCCGGTTAAGGCTTAAATTTTTTATCACTTCTGATGATCTACCCTGATAGGAGTATTAAGGTGGAGACCTATTAAGATCTACTTTGTTAAGAGCTTTAGCAACACTGATTTAAGTGTGCACTCAGTTATGAGATTTACAATATGACAGTTAAGCCCACCTTTCTTGAAAGGATTTCTTATGCGTACTACACTTGTTAGAATGAGTACAAATGTTGACCTAACTGTATACAATTTATAATTTCTGATTACAGATCCATTAAAGCTCTCAGAATAATAATATCACCTTAAGTGATTGATATATACCTTTTCTCTGCTCGTCAGTAGCCTATGTTCTTGTTCTTAAAACTGATTTGATTCTTGTCTTTCCTTCTGCATGAATTCTCTTGTCTAGTCTCTAGATTCTCTCCGTGGCTACAATCTTCATTGAAAAACTTACAGTTTACAATAGATTGAGCATCTATTTATACAATTCTTTGACCTATTCTAGAATCATGCATTACAATGTTAACTCTTAGATCCAAGGTTTACAACTTGAACTTGATCTTTAGTTTGCATGTTTTAAATCAGTAAAACTAATTAAAATAATATTAAATACATTTCTTCCCCCGCACATAATAGATTTAAAATTAAATCAAGAAGATATAAATACAACTTTAGTGATTTATCTTACGTGGAAAGTGAGATCCACTTTTTGCGGGATGTAATTGACTGTCGGTTCTTGGTCGTCGGATTGAACTTGAAGTCTATCGGTGTTCCTTTTTTGAATTGTTCATCCGGTTCCCTTTGTCTGTCAGATTCCTCTCTTTTCTGTTCCGTCGGGTTGCACTGATGTTACTCGTCAAGTTCCATTTAGCTTTTTGTCATCGGATTACACTGAACAGTGTTTGTCAGGTAACCTTGGCGTTGGGTAGTGTTGTTCCCTATATGTCAGTGTAGTGACAACCGATGGTGCAGATCATGTTTTTCCTTGTGTATACTAATGTGAAAATATAATGCCTTCATGCATGTCTAAATGTTATGCATCATGTTCCAAGTATGCATCATATGTTTGAAGTTAGTGTTATTTCATTAAGGACAATAAAGTCAGAAGCAACATACTAATGAAATCTGAAACAAAAGGGCATCAAAATTTTAGAAAGGAAAGAGAATAAAAATAATCTATCAATATTACTATAAAATGGTAAAAGAAGACTAAAGCTCTAGAAATTTGGAAACCACTTAGGGGATCCTTTCCTATAAGGAATACCTTAGCTATTGGACTTTTAATATTTATTGTAAATAAAATGTCAAATTTTAAAAAAATTAGAGTGCTTCCATTATAGAAAATACTTGACTTCTCTAAGGTAGCCTAGAGTGAGGGACACTTCAAAATATTTGGGTTCATTTGTTTCTAGAAATCTTTAAAAAAAAATTGTAAATAAACTATTTCTTTTTTTCTTATATGCTCTTTAAATTCACTCAAATTGCCTAGGATTGAAATTAACACTATGATAGAGGACATAGAGTTGTCTCTACTTGTGTGATGTTCAATTTATGAACACGGCCCCTAAATGATATTTGGTCTACCTATTTCTCTATAATAATTTTCATAAACTATTCATCCTCCAATACTTTTATTATAGTAGAATGGAGAAGGTATTCCCTTTTAAATCAATGTGTAATATGATCCCTTATTACTTGTATGGCCTACTCCAAAGTGGAAAATTGGGACTTTCACTTTAGAGTTCCTTTTTTTTTTTTTCTTAGGATCTCATTTAATTTAATTGTTGTAGCTCTTTCTCTGGCAATCTTTGTAGGGATTAAAATTCCATCTAAATTATTGTATAGCTTCCTGACTAGTGATTCCACCTATGAATCCTTAGGATCCAAAGAAATAATGGTCATGTATACCTCACATATCACCTCTACATTGAGATTTTTAATTAAGGAGATAAATTTAAGAACATTTATGCCACAAAGGATATTTATATATTAAAAAATAGAAATAGATTACAAGTGAATATCACACTAATCCTAAAAATTAGAAGGTTCAGAGGCATGTGATTGTTGAGTTAGATCCCTTAGGAACTCCTCCATGACACATAGGAGATAAAATGATTTATATTTGTGTGATCTAGGGAGATAAGTTATTACCCAAGACATATTTTTTAACTTTCATTAGAAAAACATGTGATTAAAAAAATAGGACATATTTTCAAATGGATAGAAAATTTATGGCTTAGATAAAAGTTGCAATAGTGAGAAATCTACCCAAGGTGTTTCATAATTAATGCCTCCTATTAATAAAATAAAAGTGATGGGTGGGAAATGTCTCAAGGTGTCATCATATTTATACCAAAATTTGTAAGGAGTGACAATTTGTCACCTAAGTTATGCCTTGGGAAAGATCTAGACAAGTTAATATATATTTGGGTGATGCTCGAATGGAGGAGAAGAGTTTTTTAGTCTCCCTAAAATATCTTTAAGAGGAAAAAATGAATGTATCACCATGATGAGTAAAATTACAAGAGTGCACTACTTTTCCATAAAGGAGAAATCAGAATAACTTAACTCTTTCGATTGGAACATCTAAAAATTTTAAATGTGTGTTTAATATTGAAATGATAAGTGAATATATATGTTTTATGTGTTACTTTATTGCCCAATGATTTTTTTGTTCAAGGTAATACAAAATTATCACTTTGATGTATCTATTAATACATGCACATGCATTAGGGGTCATAAAGAGGGAGAGTAGATTGTTAGGTAGGCTAAATATTATTACCTTGTGGGAATATTAATGAGCTAAAGAAGATAGAGTGAATTATATTGGTTTAATCATTCTTAAGATTCATACAAGCTTGATGTGGATATGTGTAGGATCATGGTATGCCAAAAAGTGGCGATGTTAAAAAAATAACCTTTTCATCAGTCCAAAAATGTGAAAACATGTGTTGACATTTTTGGTGGGCCTAGGTGTCAGTACACCTGACCGAAGGAAACACCAAGGCAAAAACTATAACAGGTGTCTCTCTCTCTCTCATATTAAATAATATTATAGTATTATATTATAATATCATATTACAATATTAATATAATTTATGTTATAATATATTATAATACATTACAATATATTATAATATATAGTTATAACCTCAGGTTGTTGGAGGTATCTCTAATTCTTTTGTGGATGCTGAGGATTCATCCCCTTTGGCTGGGTCACTAGGTTGGGTGGTGTTGCTAGTTCTACACTTGTTATGTCTCAAGATTGTGTTGCCTCTGATAGAGCATTGGCTGTTAATTATGTTTTACCTTCCAAGGGAATTTTTGGTGTGGTGCAAGGCACCTCCCCATTTGATGTTTTGATGTTGTTTAGGATTGGATTAGGAGTTTTTGTGTGTTAGAATAAGTTCCAAAAGGTTGGAAGCAATGTTAGTTTAACTTCATGTTTGTAAGGGCCTTAGTGCTCATTAGGTGTTTTGGATCATTTTTCCTTCAAATTGTGAAAATTTGCCATTTTAGTGCAACATGGGTTAGAGAGATGTTTTAGGACCCTACATATCCTATTTAGGGTCTTGGGAGTCAACATCAATCATCAAGTTGACAACAAAAGTCAAAATGCAAAAAGTTGCTAGCAACTTTGAAAGTTGCTTGAGCAACTTTTGCAAGAAATGAAAAAATGTGGTTAGAACTGATTGTAACTATGCATGCTTGGTATATGAGCATGGGATTGATGTTTTGGAGAGGTCAATGAGATTTTCGATCGAGACACTTAATTCTAACACCCTTGTATGGATGACTGTATCCATTTTTGTGTAATATGCACTATGTCTTTGCTTTTGTACGGCTGTGTACAGATTGGCATAGGTGATCAGGCTCCATGTTAGTGTAGTGCTTTCTTTCAGCTTCCATATGCAATAGGTAGTTTTTTTTGAATTTTAGTAGGTGTTAAGTTTCAAGTTTTTAAAGGTCACTAGTCTGACAGAGACAAAAACAATGTTACCTAGTTAGGAATGGCTCTAACCTAAAATCCCTCTAATGTAATTGTCTGAAACCATGGGGGAAGTAGGGTTAGGGTCTGTAGATAGGTTTTATGTTTTCTTTTGTTTTTTCAATGGATTTCACAGGCCAGAAGTGAAGCCATATGGCTGATTGGTGAAACCAGGTGAGCCAGGACAGGGAGAAGGAAGGATTTGAACAAGCACCCAGGACCTTTTGGGGAAGACTTAGTGGCATTACTAGATGCACAAGATAGTCTCCTGATTCAAAGGTGGTAGGAGGTGAATCCAATTTTGGAGACAAGTTTGTCAATTATTCATGTTCACTGGTCCAGAGGCCTAATTAATATTCTATAATCTAGGGCCTACAAGAAAGTTGGGTTTTGGGTGCTTCCAAAGGTCAGGGTTTTGGATTCTGATAGGGTTGGGTGATGTCTTGAATATTTTCAAGTTTTTTTGGGGAGTCAATTGGATATTTTGTGAGCATTAGGCCAAATTTGGTTGAAATAGGCCTACTAGGAATTAGGCAATTAGGCCTCCTAGTGAAATAGTGACCAATTGGATTGGTAAAGTGTCTTGATGTATTGGGATGATTGCAGAATGACCTAGAATGGGTCAAGAAGTGTGTTGAGAGTCTTGGTGAATGTGTTGGAAGATCCTAGGTAGAGGATTGGCATTCTAGGTGGAGATCTAGTGGGAAATACTAGGTTTTTGGGTAACTAGTTAGACTAGTTAGGCCTAGAAGTCTTGGAGTCTTCAAATTATTAACTATACCTTGGAGGAGAAGTTGGTAGAGAGGATCTTGGAGGTCCTGAAAGAAGGAAGATCCAACAAAGAAAAACCATTGGATGGTTGAGTTATTCATTTAAGAAACTTGGAGTGGAGAAAATCCTAAAGTATCAAACCCCTCTGCATCAGAGTGGTATCAGAGCTGGAATAGCTTGAAGATTGTGTATGTTTGAAGGGGAGGAGAGTCAAGAGATTGAAAACATGCCTCCTAAGGCAATGAGTAGGGATTCCATAGTGGAATTGGTTCAGGGCCTCTTGGAGAAGGCTAGTGTGTCCGAGACAAAGGGAAAAAAGAAGATCACAGAATGGGGAGATGACCGCGATGGAGATGAAATTTAGACAGAAGAGTCATCAAACAAAGGGAAAGAACCTAAGATAGAGAAAGAACAAAAAGTATTCTTAGATGCCTTCAATTCTTTAAACAAGGATAGCATGGAACACATACTATATTACTATGGAAGCATGAATGGAGAAGAGTTGTTGGATTGGCTTGAAGCCATTGCCAACCAATTTGATTACAAAGAAGTCTCAGAGGAGAAGAGATTCAGTTATGTTAAGGATAAACTCAAAGGAGCTTCATTGGTGTGGTGGAACATAATGCAAGATGAGAGAATAAGAAGTGGAAAGAAAAAATATTTTTCTTGGGAGTGGATGAGAATCAGATTGAGGGCACAATTATTTCCTACTAATTATGAAATACAAATATATCAAAAGCTCTAGAATCTAAGACAAAAAGAAATGTGAGTGAGTACATACACAGAGAAGTTCCATAAACTCAGCCTAAGGGCTAGGAGACAAGAAGATGAAATGGAGAAGGTAGACAGGTACCTTAATGGGCTAAGGAAAGGAATACAAGATGAGATCAGCATGATGGCTCCTGACAATATGCACAAATGTTTCCAATTGGCCTTAAGAGTAGAGGACAAGGCTAGAAGAAGGAATGACTTCCATCAAAGAGGAAGAGGTGGCAGCAATAATAGAGGTTTTCAGAGAGGCAGGGGTAACCTTGGTAGAGGACAGAGCTCTAATAGACAAGAAGACAATCAGTCTATGGAGAGTAGTGGAGGAAACCAGTATAGAGGATCTTACCAAAGGGGAGGATACAGAGGTAGAGGACCAACAAGAGGTAGGTTCCAATCCCAAGGGAGAGCTAATTCAGTTTTCACTGGAAGATGCTATAACTTAAACCAAGTGGGTCACACAATGGGCATGTGTCCTGAAAAGACTTCCTCGTCTTCAATGGAGGATAGAAGGAATCAATTAGTGCAAGAGGATGACACTCAAAGTGTTACTTCTCCCATTTCCAAGGCAGGGCAAGTATTGGATGAAGAGAACTTGATGTTAAGGAGAACCTTGTTGAAAGTGCCTAACACTATAGAGCCACCACAGAGGAAGAACTTGTTTAAAACAACTTGTAGGTCTCCTGGGAAGATTTTCAAAGTCATAGTGGACTCAGGATCCACTGAGAAAATAGTATCCACAAAGATGGTGGAGAAATTGAAGTTGAGAAGGATACCTCATACCACACCCTATAAGGTTTCATGGTTGAATAAGGGTCAACAAATAGTGGTAGATAAACAAACCTTGGTAGAGTTTGAGATTGGAGAGTATAAGGAAAAAGGTCCTATGTGACATACTTCCTATGGATGCATGCCATTTTCTCCTATGACATCCATGGCAGTATGATGTCAAAGCAATACATGATGGAGAGAATAACAATTATGTCATCACCAAGATAGGAAAGAAGTTCCAAATGGATCCATTGCAAGAACCAAATGAAGAGAAGCATGTGGGGACAAGTGTGATGTTATTGAGTGGAAAAGAGTTTCTAAAGGCCATGAAGAAAGAGAAAGGAGCCTGTTGTGCAGTAGTGGTAAAACCAAAGGAGGAAACTAAGGAGAAAATCAGTTTGCCACCAGAGATACAAACATTGCTGGAGAATTACCATGACATAGTAGATAATGGTTTTCCAAGTGCATTACCACCTATGAGGGAAGTGAGTCAGATTGACCTCATTCCTAGAGAAAAATTTCCTAACAAAGCAGCATATAAGATGACACCAAGCCAGAATGCAGAGATAGAGAAATAGATTCAAGATTTGTTGCATAGGGAGTAAATAAGGAAGAGTTTGAGCCCATGTGTTGTGCCAACGGTACTTGCACCTAAGAAGGATGGAAAATGGAGCATGTGTATAGACTCTAGGGCTATAAACAAGATCACAATCAGATATAGATTCCCAATACCCCAGATAGAAGATTTGTTGGACAATTTAGGAGGTTCTTGTTACTTTTCTAAGGTGGACTTGAAGTCAGGGTATCATAAAATAAGAGTGAGACTTTGTGATGAGTGGAAGACAACTTTTAAGACCAATGAGGGTCTGTATGAGTGTCTAGTAATGCCCTTTGGCCTAAGTAATGCACTTAGCACATTCACAAGGCTCATGAATGAAGTGCTAGATGAGTTCATTGGTAAGTTTGTAATAGTTTACCTTGATGATATTTTGATCTTTAGCAGGTCCAAGAATGATCACATGAAGCATTTGGAGATGGTCTTAAGGAAGCTACATCAAGAGAAGTTGATGATAAATCAAGAAAAGTGTGAGTTTCTCAAAACTAAACTAGTTTACCTTGGTTTTGTGGTTGCTAATGGATGTATGAAAATGGACCCTGATAATGTTAAGTCCATTTTGGAATGGCCTACACCTAGGTACATAGGGGATGTTAGGAGTTTCCATGGGTTGACCTCCTACTATAGGAAGTTTGTGAGAAATTTCTGTCATGTGTGTGCCCCTATACTTAACACCATAAAAGGTGGAATCAAATGTAAGTTTGAATGGATAGTGAAAGAAAACCAAGGGTTTGAAATGTTAAAGAAAAGGATTGCAGAGCTACCTAATCTTAGTTTTCCTAACTTAAATAAACTCTTTGTGGTAGAGTGTGATTCTAGCAACTTGGCTATTGGAGTAGTGTTAATCCAAGAAGGACACCCTATGGCTTTCTTCTCTGAAAAGTTGAATGAGGCTAAAAAAAAATAATCCACCTATGATTTGGAGTTATATGCTATGGTACAAGCCTTAAAGAAGTGGAGACACTACCTACTACCTAGGGAGTTTGTGGTCTATACTAATAACCATGCCCTAAGTTTCCTAAATGGACAAGAAAAACAAAATTAGAGGCACATGAAGTGGGTAGAATCATTGCAGGATTATACATTTCTTATTAAGTATAAGAAGGGGTTTAGCAACAAGGTTGCATATGCTCTTAGTAGTAGAGTACTCACAATCCAAGAGATACAACTACAAAGTGTAGGAATGGATGATTTGAAGGACCTCTACAAGGAAGACAAATATTTTAGAGAAGCTTATGAAGCATGTGTGAAGTTTCAACAGGGGTTCAAGGTGGATTTCAGTGAGTTTGTGTTGCAGGAAGGCCTATTGTTCAAAGGTCATCTTATGTGTATACCTCAGTGTTCAATGAGGGAAAAATTTGTGAAGGAGAAACACCAAGGGAGCTTGGGAGGCCACTTTGGAGTGGATAAAACATTGGAGCAGGTACATAGGCATTACTATTGGCCTAAGATGCAGTCAGATGTTAGGGGATTTGTAGAAAAATGTCAGATTTGTCAGAGGGAAAAAGGACAAAGCAAGAATAGTGGGTTGTATCAACCTTTATCTATACCCCAAAGGCCTTGGGAGTGCCTTAGTATGGATTTTGTTTTGGGGTTACCAAAGATACCTAGGGGTTATGACAGTGTTTTTGTGGTGGTAGACCCTTTCAGCAAGATGGAACACTTCATTCTATGCAAGAAAACAAATGATGCTTCTCAAATTGTAGGCCTATTCTTTAGGGATATTGTGAGGATCCATGGATTGCCCCTGAATAATGTAAGTGACAGGGATAGTAAGTTTGTAGCTCACTTTTGGAGGACCTGATGGAAGATGCTTGGAACAAACTTATCTTTCACTTCAGCCTATCATCCACAATCAGATGGGCAAATAGAAGTAGTGAATAGGTCACTTGGAAATCTGCTGAGGTGTCTGACCAAATAACATGGACAATCATGGGATCACATCATAGGGCACGCAAAATTTGCATATAATGACTCCATTAATAGGAGTACAGGGAAGAGCCCCTTTGAAATAGTATATGGGGTCACTCCTTGGGGAATATTGGAGTTGAGGGATCTTAGTTTGAAGGATAAGAGGAGTGCACAAGGAGAGTCATTTGCAGAATAAATGAAGGAGCTACATGAACAAGTCAATAAGACTTTAAAAAAACAAGTGGAGAAGTACAAATCCAAAGCTGATCTAAATAGAAGAGACTTGTAGTTCAAGGTTGGGGATCTTGTATTAGCATATCTCAGGAAGGAAAGGCTACCCAAGGGTTAGCCTACTAAATTGCTAATGAAAAAGATAGGGCATTTGAAGATTTTGCACAAATATGGAAAGAATGCCTATGAGGTGGAATTACCTCCTAATTTGGGGATCTCACCCATTTTTAATGTTTGTCACCTGTATCCCTACAAGGGGCCAACACCAGACACAGGTCAATCCACTCTTGTAGATTTAGAGGGTGATGATTGGGTGAAAAAATTGCCTACCCCAAAGCCATTGCAATTGGAAAGTGTCTTGGACTCTAAAGTGATAAAGAAGACAAGGAAGGGTAACTACAAGGAGTAAATCATCAAGTAGCAGGGACTACCTGAAGCTAAGGCCACTTGGATGATAGAGCTAGATATTCTGAAACATGGGGTCACCATTGAAGACCTCCTAACTCAAAGGACTTGAGTTATTTTTTCCAGGGGAGTATGGTGCAAGGAACCTCCCCATTTGATGTTTTGATGTTGTTTAGGGTTGGATTAGTATTTTTTTTGTGTGTCAAAATAAGTTCCAAAAGGTTGGAAGCAATGTTACTTTAACTTCATGTTTGTAAGGGCCTTAGTGCTCATTAGGTGTTTTGGATCATTTTGGCCTCAAATTGTGAAAAGTTTCCATTTTAATGCAACATGGGTTAGAGGTATATTTTAGGACCCTACATATCCTATTTAGGGTCTTAGGAGTCAACATCAGTCATCGAGTTGACAAGGAAAGTCAAAATGCATCAAAATGCAAAAAGTTGCTAGCAACTTTGAAAGTTGCTACCAACTTTGAAAGTTGCTCAAGCAACTTTTGCAAGAAATGAAAAAATGTGGTTAGAACTGATTGTAACTACTCATGCTTTGTATATGAGCAAGGGATCAATTTTTTGGAGAGGTCAATGAGATTTTGGATTGAGACACTTAATTTTGACACCCTTGTACGGATGATTGTATCCATTTTTGTGTAATCTGCATTGTGTCTTTGCTTCTGTACGGCTATGTATAGATTGGCATAGGTGATCAGGCTCCATGTTATTATAGTGATTTCTTTAAGCTTCCATATGAAATAGGTATTTTTTTTTAAAGTTCAATAGGTGTTAAGTTTCAAGTTTTTAAAGGTCACTGGTCTGATAGAGACAAAAATAGTGTTACCTAGTTAGGAATGGCTCTAACCTAAAATCCCTTTGGTGGAATTTTATAAAACCATGGGGGAAGTAGGGTTAGGGTCTTTAGATAGGTTTTATCTTTTCTTTTTGGTTCAATGGATTTCACAGGCCAGAAGTGAAGCCCTATGGCTAACTGGTGAAACTGGGTGAGCTAGGACAGGGAGAAGGAAGGATTTGAACAAGCACCCATGACCTTTTGGAGAAGACTTAGTGGAATTTATAGATGAACCAAATAGTCTCATCAAATTATTCAAAGGTGGTAGGAGGTGAATCCAATTTTGGAGACAATTTTGTCAATTATTCATGTTGACTAGTTGAGAGGCCTAATTAATAGGTTGTAATCTAGGGCCTACAAGAAAGTTGGGTTTTGGGTGCTTCCAGAGGTTAGGGTTTTGGAGTCTGATAGGTTTGGGTGATTTCTTGAAGATTTTCAAGTTTTTTTTGGGAGTCACTTGGATATGTTTTGAGCATTAGGCCAAATTCGGTGGAAATAGGCCTACTAGGAATTAGGCAATTAGGCCTCCTAGTGAAATAGTGACCAATTGGATTGGTAAAGTGTCTTGATGTATTGGGATGATTGTAGAATGACCTAGAATGGGTCAAGAAGGGTGTTGAGAGTCTTTTTGAATGTGTGTAAAGATCCTAGGTAGAGGATTGGCATTCTAGGTGGAGATCTAGTGGGAAAGACTAGGCTTTTGGGTAACTAGTTGGACTAGTTAGGCCTAGAAATCTTGGAGTCTTCAAAGTACCAACTATACCTTGGAGGAGAAGTTGGTAGAGAGGATCTTGGAGGTCCTAAAAGAAGGAATATCCAACAAAGAACAACCATTATATGGTTGAGTTAGTCATTTAAGAAAATTGGAGTGGAGAAAAACCTAGAGTATCAAACCACTCTGCATCATGGTGTTTCTCAGATTGTTGATTGCCATATCTTTGGCTATGTGGTTGTTTCTGGTGGTCACCCTACTTTGGATTCATTGGATTGGTAGGATGTTGATAAAAAGGTGGAAGAGGGGTGGATTATAGTAAAAGGTAAAAAATCAAAGAATTCCTTGTCCTCTTTTGAGATGACCCTTTGATCGCACAATCAGAGGGGAAAAGTTTGTTCTTAATTGTCTTTTGGTTGTGGGTGGTGGGGTTGGAGTCCTCTTTGGTCCTTTATTTTCTTTCAAGTTGTATGATGGTCTCTTTGTGCAATTTTATTCTTGGGTTGAGGGAGCCTGGTGCTTTTTACCTCATTTTTTGGTTGTTGTTTGTCTGCTGGCCTTGGGCTGGCTTTTAGCTACTATTCTACAAACACTTTATTTTTTGCAACATCTTTTTTTTAGTGGAGTTCCAGATCCACCTCAAAATATGATTTTAATGTGTTTTGAGGCCACATAAAAACCTTTTTTTCTCTTAATCAAAATAATATATTATAATATACTATAACATATTTAATATATATAATGTAATTGATAGAAGTAACCCCAAGGTGTGATCACATAATACTCTAGATAGGACCTAGCTTGTCCTAGTCCACTTAGGATCCCAATTTTCCTTTAGGACCACACTAGTCTCAAGACACTAAGTATAATACTTCTCCTAACTCTTCTGTAAGAGTTACAACTATTGTGTTTCACCTTGAAGGACATCCACCATTAGTTTTGTCTCATAATGCTTCTCATTGGCTTTGAACAATTCCAATCCCAAAGCCTTCATACCAACTCCACACATGTTACAAGGGCCTTTTAAACTATTTTTATGTTCATTTTGCATCCATACAATCCAAATTTCATAGGTCTTAAATCAAAACTTAGCTGAGTTCCAAAATTACACCCAAATTACCCTATTAGGCCTAAAGCACCAATTAGCCCTATCTAGAGGGTTTTTCAAGATTTACTCTTAAAAATTCCACACAACCCATAAAAAAAATCAAGGATTAAAATACCCTTTTGGGAAACCTAAAATATTTTTAAGGTCTAAGGTCCCCAAGCCTTCCATACACCTCTAACCTGAAATGTAGGGCTAGTAGGCCTATTTTGGCTCCTCACAAGCACTTCTTTGATTTCTATTGAAAAATCAATCCAAATGGATTGGGTGGGTTCTAAACTTGATTCTAGGGATCTATGAGACCCTAAAAAAACTAATACCACACTTTTTTTAGTACTCCCATGCACACCCTTGTCTCTGCATTACTGTTTTCACCTGTCATACACCTAACCGGACTGTCCTAGCTCGCCTAGGGCATGGCTTTAAAATTTTCAAATCAACTCCTATGACCTACTGCCTGCATATGTACACCTTAAAGAGGCTCCCCTAACACATTCATTTAACATTTTACATTTCCCCAAGTTGAATTTCATGGGGGAGCCATAAAACCAAAATCTACCTAAACTGAACTAGCAGACTACCTAGTTATTAAACAATTTCCTACACCTATCAAATCAACTCTACACTATTAGAAATATAAATGAAAAAGACTTATATAAGTATCTACTACATGAATCCACACTTAGATAATTTAATTCAATCCATTAAAACACAAAGAATACTCAAAGAAGTTGACTGTACTTTGTTTTCAAAAACACTTTCTCTATTGCTCTCCAAAACTTGCATACATCTACTCTACCTTGGGAAATGAGCCATAGAGTGTCTAAAGATGCCTCCTCCACCATTTTAGGCCACTAGCATTCATTTTTTGCTCCTATAATAGAGGGAATCCAATGTTTTTGAGTTGCATGCAACATTTGCAAAAAGTTGCAAATGTTGTCATGATAACTTTTGGCATCTTTTGCATTTATGATGCAAACTACATTTTAGGGCCTATAACCCATTTAGTTTGGTGAAATAACATAATTTATGTCTCCTTAAGCATATTTCTAACCCCACATGGGTCTTGGACACATTTAGACATCATTTACCACTTTAGACCAAACTAAGGACTAAACAACTAAAAGAAAACAACAAAGACTAAGATGGAATTTGCACTAACCTCAAATCCATCTAGTCACACACAACAAAAATACCTTCTAAGGTCTTAAGAAAACACACACTGGCTTAGCTAGGGTCAGTTATAAGCCAAAACTAACTAGGGCCTTGAGTATAGCCTAGGTGCTCCTACACCATCCTCCCCTAATGAAAAGATTTCAATCCACCCTTGGATTGAGTAAGTTGAGATCAATGCCAAAAATTTTAAACTCAGTCTCCTTGATGCACACTGCATCTACATCTAGTTTTCCTTGCCACTTTACTAAGTGTTCTTAGTACTCCTTCTTTCTGGTCTTCTTATAGACTCTAGAATCCAAAATTTTCTCTATTTTTTTTATTGGTTGGATAATGTAGTTCTTCCACCTCCTGTATAACCTCAGTCAAATTATGATCTGCATCTAGGATTGGGCCTTTGTATAGAACCAGGTCTGAAACATTAAACACTATTGATAAAACCATATCCTTCATAAGTTCTAACTTCTAAGCATTGGCTTCATATTTATCCAGTATAACACATGGGCCAACTCTTTTCATTTGAAGTTTGTTTGGTGTTCCTTTCTGAAGTCTTTCCTTATTGAGGTGAACCATTACCAGATCTCCCACTTTGAATTGGACATCTCTTCTTCTCTCATCCACTTTAGTCTTGATCTTCTCTGTATTTTCAATGTGTGTCTTCCTGACTGTCCGATGAACTTCTTTCACAGAATGTGCAAAATCATCAGCATAGTCACTCCTCTTGGCTCCATCCTCCAGGTCTCTGAGCTCATAGATTCCTCTTGGATGAAGGCCATAGACTATCTCAAAGGGACTTTATCCAGTAGTCTTGTTCGTCCTGTTCATTGTAGGCATATTCTATTTTCCCAATGAGTTGGTCCCAAACTTGACCATAACCTTTTGTTAAACATCTTAGGAAATTTCCAAGATTCCTATTGAATACCTCTATTTGACCATCAGACTGAGGATGGTAGTAAGATCCAAATGACAAATTGGTTCCAAGTTTTTTCCACACAGTATTCCAAAAATGACTCATGAACTTGGTGTCTCTTTAAGACACTATACTCAGAGGTAAACCATGAATTTTGAAAACCTCCTTAAAGAATAGGGAAGCTATTTGACTAGCATCATTTTTTGTCTTGCATGGTACAAAGTGTGCCATTTTACTAAATCTGTCCACAATGACATATATGTTGTCCATTCCCTATTTTTTTGGGGTAAACCAACTACAAAATCCATGCTCAGACATTCCCATGGTATGGTTGGAAAGGGAAAAGGTTGGTATAGGCCAACATTGGTAGATGTTCCTTTGGCCTTTTGACAAATAACACAATTTTCCACATACCTGTTAACATCCAAATTCATCTTGGGGCAGAAGTAGAATCTTTGGACTAATTCTTGAGTTTTATTAACACCAAAATGGCCACTAAGTGAACCATTGTGTTTCTCCTATATTATATTCTCCCTAATAGACCCCCTAGGGACACACAATTGACTCCCTTTAAACAATAGACCAGTTTGTAAAGTATACTCAAAGTATTGACTATGAAAGTGATTTTTATACTCTAGGCGTACCTTGTAAATGTCTGCAAAGTCCTCATCTTCACCATATAGGTCTTTGAATTTATCTATTCCCATACTCTGTAGTTGAATTTCTTGGATGTTCAATGCTCTTCTACTTAAAGCATCTACAACCTTATTCTGCAATCCCTTCTTGTGCTTGATGTTGAAGGTGTAAGCTTGTAGGTACTCAACCCACTTCATATTCTTGTGACTCAATTTATCTTGTGAGTTTAAGAAGCTCAATGAATGATTGTCTGAATAGACTATGAACTCCTTTGGAAGTAAGTAATGCCTCCATTTTATCAGTGATTGGACCAGATCATACATCTCTAGGTCATAAGAAGGATATTTCTTCTTAGATTCACTTAGTTTCTCAGAGTGGAAGGCCACTAGTCTTCCCTCTTGGCTCAAGACTGCACCAATGGCTACATTGTTGGCATCACATTCCACTGTAAATAGATTTTCAAAGCTTGGAAAAACCAAAATTGGATGGGTTGCAATCTTGTTTTTTAGTAGCTCAAAACCATGGTTAGCTTGTTCATTCCAAATAAACTTAGTCTTCATGCCTCCTTTAATAGTTTCTAACATAGGAGCACATATTGCACTAAATTTCTTAATAAATTTTCTATAATACTATGCTAGGCCATGAAAATTTCTTACCTCAGTGCTTGTTCTTGGAGTAGGCCAGTTGATGATGGCCTCCACTTTGCTAGGATCCATCTTTAAGTTACCCTGAGATAGCACAAATCCAAGGTATACTAATTCTTGTTTGATGAATTCACATTTTTCCAAGTTGATCATCAACTTCTCCTCATTTAACTTTTTGAAAACCATTTCTAGGTGCTTGAGGTGCTCTTCCCTTGTCTTACTATAGATGAGTATATAATCCAAGTAGACCACCACAAATTTACCAATATGATCTTTAAGAACTTCATTCATCAACCTCATGAAAGTTGATGGAGCATTGGATAAGAAAAATGGCAAGAAAATCCACTCATACAGTCCTTCTATGGTCTTGAAGGTTGTTTTCCACTCATCACCTTCCTTTACCCTGATTTGATGATAGCCACTCTTTAGGTCTATCTTGGTAAAATATCTTGCTCCTCCTAGACAGTCCATTAGATCTTTTATCCTAGGGATAGGGAACCTATACCTTATTGTAATCCTATTGATTTCTCTGGAGTCTATACATAACCTCCAAGTTCTTCCCTTTTTGGGTGCTAGGAAAGTAGGCATGGTACATGGGCTAATACTTTTCCTAATAAGGCCTTGTTCTAGGAGCTCTTGGATTTGTCTAGCAATTTCCTCATTTTGTTGAGGAGTCATTTTCTAGGCTGCCTTATTGGGTAGGGTAGCTCCAGGAATTAGGTATATTTTATGTCTTACTGACCTTAGGGATGATGGTTTTCCATCACTGACTATGCATTGGTACTTCTACAGTAGCTCCTGCACTTCCTTTGGCAACTCTATCTTCTTCTCCACTCTGTCTGCATTCTCTTCTTTTGGTTTAAAAACTAAGGAAAAACCAACTCCCTCTCCTTCTTCCAAAGCCTCTAAGAACTCTTTTTCTTTCACCATAAGAACATTAGGACCTATAGACTCCAATTCTACATCCTCTAATAGTGACTGAATTGTGAAAGTTACATTGTCCTTCTTGAATGAGTAGGAGTTCTTCACTCCATCACGCATGGCCTATATGTCATATTTCCATGGTCTACCAAGGAGAAAATGACATGCATCCATACGTAATAAATCACATAGAACCTTGTCCTTATATCTCCAAATTGAGAATTCAACCCAAGATTTATCATTTATAGGGACATGTTGTCCTTTGTTAGCCAAGTTACCTTATAAGGATTTGTGTGGGGTATCCTTGTCATTTTCAAATTACTAACTGCCTCCTCTGACACTATATTTTTTAGTAGACCATGAGTCTATGATGACTCTACACACCTTTCCCATCATATTACACTTTATTCTAAATAATTATCTACTCTGGCTTGGCTCTTCTCTTACTGGCTCTTTAATCAGAGTCCTTCTCATCATAAGGTTCTCACCTTCTTCTAATTCTAATGGAACCTCAGGGTGTTTGTTTCCACCACTAGCTTATTCTTGAACATAGTTCACTCTCTTATCACTGCCTTGGGAAGTTGAACTCTTCTCTGGACATTTGTATGCAGGATGACCCATCTGATTGCAATGGTAACATTTCATATTAGCAAAGTAGTTCCCTCTACCTTGGTTACTATTTCTTCCTCTTCCACTAGAGTTCCTTCCTCTATTTGAACCCCCTCTACTAGAGTTTCCTTCTTGTTGTTCATTGAACTTAGTATCTCCTTGGTTCCTTGTTTCAGAACTCCTTCCACCATATCCACTTATTTTTCCTATAATGTCTCTCCCTCTACCTCTTCCTCAGGAGGTACTTGAGTCTTGTTTCTTATTTAGCTTGTCTTCAACCTTGACATAAATTTGGTGGTACTTCTAAACTATATCTGGAGTCAAAAGATTCATCTCATCTTGAATGGTCCATTTAAGTCCATTAAGGTATCTTGAAACCTTCACTTTCTCATCCTCTACTACTCTTGACCTCATACAAAATCTCTAAAATTCTTTAGTGTATGAATTGACATCTAGCTCCTTTTTCCTTAGACCTTGTCTTCTTTTGTGCAACAAGATTCTGTAATCCTCAGGGATGTAAGCATCTCTGACTCTTGCTACCATAGCTTTCCATGAAGCAATGGGCCTTTTCCATTCCCTCTCGCTCTCATCTTGGATGAATTTCCACCAAGTGAGTGCAGACCCTCTCAGTATTTCTTTTGCAACCTTCACCTTTTGAGCCTCTTTGATTCCATCACACTCAAAATGGTTTTTTAGTCCCTCTATCCAGTCAAGGACTATCTTTGGCTCCATCTTTCCAGTAAAGATTGGAACTCCCTCTAGTTCTTTTCCACTCATAGCCTTTAAAGCTTTTAAGAATGGCTCTTCATTTAGGATAGGGTCAGCTTTAGGTACTTCATCTTCAATGGAAATCTCCTTGCCTTTCCCTTCAATTTTATCCTTCACTTCATCTACTTTCACATCAACTTCGTCCACTTTTTACTCCAATTGAACCAACCAATCTCGGATTAGTCTATTCTCCTCCTCTTGTTCATCTACCTTCTTAGCCAACTCAGCATTAGTCACCATTTTTGACTCTCCAACTAATTCTTTTGGTTGAATAATTAACCACAAGCCTTATCAAAAGAGGCTCTGATACCAATCTAATAGAAGTAACCCCAAGGTGTGCTCACAAAATGATCTAGAAAGGACCTAGCTTGTCCTAGTCCACTTAGGATCCCAATTTTCCTTTAGGACCACACTAGTCTCAAGAAACTAAGTCTAATACTTCTCCTAACTCTTCTCTAAGAGTTACAACTATTGTGTTTCACCTTGAAGGGCATCCACCATTAGTTTTGTCTCACAATGCTTCTCATTGGCTTTGATGAATTCCAATCCCAAATCCTTCATATCAACTCCACACATGTTACAAGGGACTTGTACACTCTTTTTATGTTAATTTTACTCCATACAATTCAAATTTCATAGGTCTTCAATCCCAACTTAGTCGAGTTCCAATATTGCACCCAAATTACCCTATTAGGCCTAAAGCACCAATTAGCCCTGTCCAGAGGGTTTTTCAAGATTTACTCTTAAAAATTCCACAAAACCCATAAAAAAATCAAGGATTCAGATACCCTTTTGGGAAACCTAAAATATTTTTAAGGTCAAAGGTCCCCAAGCCTTCCGTAGACCTCTAACATGAAATGTAGGGCTATTAGGCCTATTTTGGCTCCTCACAAGCACTTTTATGATTTCTATTGAAAAATCAATCCAAATGGATTGGTTGGGTTCTAAAATAAATGCTAGGGATCTATGAGACCATAAAGACACTAAGACCACACTTGGTTTAGTACTCCCATTCACACCCTTGTCTCTGCATTCTTGTTTTCTCCTACCATACACCTAACCGGACTGTCCTAACTCACTTAGGGCATGGCTCTAAAATTTGAAAATAAAATCCTATGACCTCCTACCTACATATGTACACTATACAAATTCTATCCTAACACATTCATTCAACCTTTATCATTTCCCATGGTTGAATTTCATGGGGGAGCCATAAAACCAAAATCTACCTAAACTGAACCAGCAAACTACCTAGTTCTTAAGCAATTTCCCACACCTATCAAATCAACTCTACAATATTAGCACTCTGAATGAAAAAGTCCTAGATAAGTCTCTACTACATGAATCCACACTTATATTAGTTAATTAAATCCATTAAAACACAAATAACACTCAAAGAAGTTGACTGTACTCTATTTTCAAAAACACTTGCTCTATTGCTCTCCAAAACTTGCATACATCTACTCTACCTTGTTAAAAGAGCCATAGAGTGTCTAAAGATGCCTCCTCCACCATTTTAGGCCACTAAAATTTATTTTCCACTCCTATAATGGAGGTAATCCAATATTTTCAAGTTGCATGCAACATTTGCAAAAAGTTACAAATGTTGTCATGACAACTTTTGGCATCTTTTGCATTTATGATGCAAACTACATTTTAGGGCCTCTAACCCATTTAGTTTGATGAAATAACATCATTTATGTCTCCTTAAGAATCTTCCTACCCCCACATGGGTCTTGGACACATTTAGACATCATTTCCCAATTTAGACCAAACTAAGGACTAAACAACTAAAAGCAAATAACAAAGACTAAGATGGAATTTGCACTAACCACAAATCCATCTAGTCACACACAACAACAAGACCTTCTAAGGTCTTAAGAAAACACACATTGACTTGGCTAGGGTTAGTTACAAGCCAAAACTGACTAGGGCCTTGAGGATAGCCTAGGTTCTCCTGCACCAGTAATATTTTAAATAATATTATTATTTGTAACAATATTTAATAATATTTTATATTATAATATAATATATTATAAAATTTATTTAAAATGATATATATTGTTTGGTTCCAACATCTATGTATCATATATTTGGTAGGTATTGTGTATCTTATAGCTATTGGATACACAATACATGTGACTATTTATCCCAAACAACAAGCCATGACTTTCATTTTTTACAGTCATTTTCTTTAAATTGAACGACCTCCATATCATATATCTGATCTATATCATGTATCAGATACCTCCCATTGATTTTTCTTTGCAAATTTATCAAAGGTAAGTGGTTTTTTGGTTTTTTACTCTTTTTGTATGTTTTTTAGTTGAACTTGTAGTTTTTTGGTTAAATGTAGGTTTTTTTAATTGAAATTATTTTTCTTGTTGGAAATTAATTTTAATTATATACATTTGTAATTTAATCAGACATGGAAGATAAAAATCAACCTGAAAACCCTCCGTTGCAAAATAATGAGCCTCAAAACCTGCCCCTGCCAAATAATGATCCTTAAATCAACCCCCTCAAGGCAATCAGCCTGAAGACCCTGTAGTTGTGAACCTTTGGCCTATAAAGGACCTAATAGATGATAATTTAAATAAGTTGAGGGGCATTCAAAATCTCTACGGTAATATCCCTACTTTACACCCCATGTTCAGCACATTGAACTCCATAGTTGAAAATATGGAGATTATTAAAGTGCAACATAATGCTACACATCATTGGAGAGAGGCCATGCATGCCTAGTTTTATGATGGGCTTGATTAGGATGGGGTGAGGATCCTTTCTATCTCAAAAGAGATAATATCTTCCCTATTTTTAAATCCAAAAACTCGACTAAAATCTGATCCCAAAAAACCAAAATTGTCCATGAAATGGTGCATGAATGATGTTATGTGGGAAAAATTATGGGATCATTGGTGGATGGTTTTTGATATACCACCCCAAGAAATATGGAGGTCCCATTTTATTTTATTAAAAAACTATATGGTGAATTTGTACTTGGAAAGAAAGTTAATTATTGGAGTATGAGAGAAAATATGGGCATAGGCAGAGATGCTCCTCAGGATAGAGAAGGGGCGCATCAAGTAATAGAAGGCCCTTATGTCCCCCCTCCTAACATTACACCCCCTCCTTGAGTACAACATCCATATGTTATTGCAGAGGCTAGATTGCAGACTATTAGGGTCATTCACAGCTTGAGTGAGCATTTGGTTAGGCAGACTACATTATTGTTCCAGCCCCATGTTGATGATGTTGGCACCTCAACATCCTCTTTGGGTGCACATTTTTGTGTGCCCAATACTTTCATTATGTGAAATAATTTATGCTTTGGCCCACTTGATGAGTCTTTGGATGCATTCACGTTTGAGATGGGTGATGAACCAGATGTCACCACAGGGACTGGAGCGTCTCATGGAGAGACCTCTCATAGGAGAGATGAGGAGACGTAGGTGGCATGTACTTATCATGTCATGATAAGACTAAAAATTTAATGTCACAATGTGTATTTAATTATAAATTAATATAGTTAGTAGATAACTTATAATGACTATACACTTATGTTTATATATATATTTTGGAATTATGTTAAGTTGATGACATAGGAGGAGATATATGGTCTGGATTTATGTTATGTTAATCTTAAGGTTCCTAAGGGTTCATAAAGGGTCTTAAGGGATAGTTTGACCCCTTATTACCTCTTAGGACCTTTAATAATACATCTTAGGGGTCCTAAGGGTCATAAGGGGTCTTAAGACCCCTTAAGACCCCTTATGACCCCTTAGGATCCCTAAGAATACATCTTATGTGGTGTTATGGGTCATGAGGGATCTTAAGGGGTCCCCAAACCCCTTATGACACCTACAAATACATCTTAGGGGTCCTAGGACCCCTTAAGACCCCTAAGACCCAGATAGGATCCCTAAGAATACATTGTATAGGTCCTAAAGGGTCCTATGACACATTAATGTGTCATAGGACCCCTTATGACCCCTTAGGACCCATAACACACGAATTATTATGGGTCCTAAGGGATCATAAGGGGTATTTGGACCCCTTAAGACCCCTTAGG
>MU223225.1:11298145-11341074 GCA_018584345.1 Thuja plicata
GAGAGAGAGAGAGAGAGAGAGAGAGAGAGAGAGAGAGAGAGAGAGAGAGAGAGGCTTAAATATTAAATTTTATGTCATTTAATATATATAATATTATTAGGTTTATATAATAATATATAATATAACATATAACATAATATAATATTATATATAATAAAATATATTATATATAGTATCATATTATATTATATTATATTATATATAATAACATATATTATATATATAGTGTAATATAAAAAATATTATGTATGCATGTTCTATGTTGTTGGAAGAAAAATAATGGGGAAAGCAAGATACTGAGAGAGGGGGTGAATCAGATCTTAAAACGTAACTACTTAAAACAAATTGATTCACATTAATACATAGATGAATTTAACCTAACATCAAATAGCATCAATAACATGAAATGTATAACTCATAACAAAAACATTTGGTGACCCAGAAATGCAAATAGGTAAAATTGGGTTGGGGATGATACCCACAAAATCTTCACTACTACAAAAATAAAGTATGCTTGTTAGGGCTACAAGAGTTTGATTGCAACATGCAATCTACCTGGTTAAAGGTCTGTTTGGTTAAGAACTAAAGATCATTACAATCTACCTTGTTAAAGGATTTCAACTTACAGTAAAGTAAGCACTCTGCTAAGAGATTAAAAATGGTCTGCTAGAACCACTCTGTTTAGAGATTTCACCTGTCACACCTGTTAGAATGTTTCAAGTAGTGATCCTTCGATGTTATGCACTCAGATGCTAATGACGGATATGCTCTTTCCAATACCTTCTGTGATCTCTCAATCTGATATGTCTTTACTCTTCTTTTCACTGCTCTGTCATTCTACTTGATCTAGGCTTCTTCTCAAAATGACTTACTATTCATCTCTTATGAACAACAACCCTTCTCTATATATCTCTTGCTCACACACACATTTTCTAGGGTTAGAATCAATCTTATATGTCTTTTCAGATCTGGCAGTGCGATCTAGATCAATGATCAAGATCTACAATTTATGCTGCCAATGCATTTTGATTTTCTGATTGGCTCCATGCCATACATAGTATAAAATAATTAAATGCATGATTAACTCAGTATACAAATATTAAATGCGTACAAATGTTAGCCCAAATCTCATGCAAGTTGGCCTAAACCGTTTACATCAAAGTTTGAATTAATCCTGACATGTATGCAAAAACTGTTCTACTCGCCACTTAACATCTCTATCGCTCGGCACTTAATATTCTACTTGGCTCAGCATGATGTAACTCGGCAACCTGAAACTTGCTCTGCAATGTTTCTCAGCCTTGAATGTTTAGCTCGGCCACAGTGATAACCAACTAAAACTACCTAAGTAAATGACTAATAGTAGGTCACTAATCATCAACAAAACTTAGGGATTAACAATCTCCCCCTTTGATATTAGTGGCAAAAACACACTTAGCATTTCGATTCATTCCATCCAAAATGTTGCCTAAGTACACAATGTACTCCCCCTAGGAATGTACATCATACTACATACAAAACTTTACATAGTATAGATGCCTTCAAAAAAAATATTTACATGGATACCTGTACTGATCTCCTTATGTTGTATCCTTGTCAATCCTGTCAGATTCCCCCTTGTTTTTGTCACTGATTGCAGGTGGGGTCAAGTTATACTTGTCCAAAAATTGTTTATGAAGTTGTAAGGTGGACGCAAATGCAGAGTCCCAACTGTCCTTGACAAACTTCATAACCTCTATTTTCACTTCTAGGTTGGCATCTAGACTGACTAAGATTTCTATAGTGGAGAGATGGGAATCTCTCATAACCAATTCATTTGCAGATGAAATTTCTTTCTGAATGACCTCCGGATGTGGTATCAGACTTGTCTGAATAGTAATCAATTTGGTTCTAATCTGACCCTCTTCAGCCATGAGCTCGGCTATCCTCCTTTGTGCATAAGTACACCTGTTAAAATGTAAGGAGCTAGTGCTAGCATCCATACTCAGTGAATTTCTAGTTGAATTTAAGTCTAAGTGCAATTTTTCTAAAGCCTGTTGATTATCCTTTGTGAAGAATTCAACATCAGATAACCTCTTATACAAAGAATAAACATTTTTTGCAACTCCCTCTTAAATTTATACCAAAGAAGAAAGTTCAACCTATTTTACCGCAATCTATCCTTAGATTTTTGCTAGTACCTTGTTCTCAAATTTCCTCTCAAACCATTGCAACAGCTTCTCATTGGCTTCAATATTGTCATCATTTACCTTTTGCACAATATGAACTAACTGTTCAAGAATAGGGGCTTGAGGGTTCTCATCTTCCATGTCAAAAGCTTTTACAAATATGTCTTTGATGTCATGTAACACTTGCTTTTTCTTCTACTCCCTTTTCAATTCCTCTTGTCTTTTCTTCCTCTTAAGTAGCTCTTGAAGAGTCTCAATCTGTTCATAAGACAAATCATTGTGATCCCATGGTGGAATCACAATAAATTCATCTAATGTGACATCAATAATCGAAGACTTCTTCCTCATAACTTTCCTCTTAAATTTAGGTGAACTACTACTCGTCTTTTTTTCTACAATACTTTTTCCTATTTCAGTAGTAGTCACCATTGCATCTTTCAGTTCAGTCAAAATTGCCTGCTGATCAGGAATGCTTCCTGTCTTAGTTCCAGTGGGAGTTGATGATGTAGAGTGTGGTAGATTAACCAACACTTGCACTACCTCTTGCTCTTTAGGCTCATTGTTAGTATCTCTTATCTCCTCACTACTATCTAGAACTAATTTTACAACCTCCAAAATAGGTGAATGTTGTATAATTACCTCTTGTTCAATTGTTTTCTCCTTTTTTGCTTCTTCTTGAGCATCCTTATCCTTAGATTCCTTTTGATTTCTCTCATCATCTTCCTTTGTACTCTTCTATTCTTCAGCCTCAGTTTCCTTAATAGGTGATTCAATAGTTGGGTCCCTCGGCTCATCCTGACCCTCGGCATCCAGATTGCTAGAGTCATCAATTGTCACATCAATTGGACCGTCAATAGTCAGATCAACAGTGTTAACTATCTCTATTTGTCCTTGTGCACTTAGTAGAAATGTGAACTATTGATTTTTTTCGTACAGGGGTGGATTCAATGTCTTTATCCTTCGGCTTAGATGTTCCTTCATCAGTCTTTATCTCTTTTGGAGCAATTAATCCAAAGATTTCCTTCCAAATCCTAGTACTCTGTTGTACTATCCCTTCAATATAATTCTTCAAAATAGCATAGCCTCTCTGTTTAGGTATAAATTTATGCTTATAATCTTCAACAAATGTTTCTCTCTGTTTCTTGGTTAGCTCAGGAATGACTTGAGCTAATGTGCTTTCCCTTATCTGTCTTTCAGTTGTGAGTGCAAATTCCCATTTTCTAGATAGAAAATTATATAACTCACTCGACACATTATTTCCTATTTATGTAGGAGTTAACTTGAAATTACACATCATTTCTAGAAGAGCTTCCTGAACCTTATGCTTGTCTTCTACCTTCAATTTTTCATACCTGATAAACTTAAAACCAGATAACCCTGTAGAATTTCTCAAGTTCTAACATACCTCATTAATATCTATGGGTTTCTTGAATGGTTTTGTTGGTATGTTGCTGGGTTCATCAGTTAATGTCTTGTCTTCAACACTTTCTGGATCCAAATGCAGTTTCCTTCTTAGTCTCTTAACTTGTAGGCTCGACACAGCCTTTGTTGCAAATTTTATCTTCAATCCAGAACTACTTTCTCCAATATTCTTTACATAAACTTTTGTTTGGTCTACTGGTGATGTGGCAGTAGATGACCTTGTCCTTGGACAATTTGCAATGGGAGGGGTAACTCTAGGTTTTACTTTACTCGGCTTGGTTACCTTGGCTACTGATGGTCTCTTTCCTTTTGCTTTAACAGTAATCTCTTCTTTAGATTCACTGACTTCTACTTCTTGTAACTCGGATACATCTTCTCCTTGTCCAATAGAAATGTCTAAAGGTGCATCCTCTAGCTCCTCATCACTTGTCAAGCCAACCATCTTTTTCCTCTTTCTTTCCATGGTTCTTGCCTCAAGATTCATTGAAATCTTTGCCATTGCTTCATCATAATTTCTGAATCTTTTAGCTTTTATATCAATCTCCTCTACTAGGAGTGCTATGATAGTTGTTGATGTTTCATCAATATTACCTTCATAGGGAAATGGCTCGAGCCATGATACCCTAGGTGTCACAGCCTGAATATAAGTATAATATGTATCAACTAAGAAACATATCTCTTCATAGTGCTTTTCCACAAGTGAATTGGGAATTTTGGTCCTCAACCTCATTCTCTTTTTGAATTCCACAAAATAATTTCCCATAATACTATTGAAATTATTGCCTAATTGCTAAATACATTCACTAATCTGTAAAGTGATGGGTCTGTCCTTCTTCCAAAAAATATTTCCTAGAGTAGGAAATGACTTCTATACATAGAAGAATATACACATTAGCAAAGAGCCAAACTTACATGATGAACTTTTGGCTTTCCTGATTGATAGTAATTTCTCAACTAGTTGTGTCAAGTATAGCTCGGCAAGGTCGTAGGTGTGATTCTTCTTCACTATCTTCCATGCCTGGTCCACGGCTGTGTAGGGAACACTATCCAGTCGGCTTGACTGATAGAACTTGTGTGCAATCACTCTCACTCCAAATTCAAGTTCTAAGCCTTCAATTGTAGAGATGGTCATACCTCTATTGTTCCAGATAGCTCCAGTGTTAGCTGCCATCTCTTCTTTCTTCTGATCTCTCATGGTCTGCTTACCATTGATAATATGATATCCAGTAACTCGATGATTACTATCTTTTGTGATTTTTACTGGTCCATTGTCCAGCCACATATGCATATTATGAACTTAGCTTTGGACAACCTTAATCTATTCATCCTTGAATTCTATCAAAAAATCTAGGGCATGAGTTAACCCTTTGTCAACTAAATGCTTGAATTTGTCTTTCAGAATTCCATTTTCACATAACTTGTCATAGGATTTTCTCAGTTCTCTATCACCCAATTCACCAATTTTAACCATGTAACAAGATCTAACATCGTGAATCATAAGTAACTTTGGTGGGATCGATGAGAGGGCTCCATTCAGATCACTTAGAATCACGCTTTCGGGAACAACACAAAAGTTTGGTGGTGCGCATGCATCAATCCTTACTAACTTAATTTTTTTCAGCTCCTCCTCCATTCCTTTGACTGGTGCAGAAGAACTTGTAGCCATAATCTCTTAAATTTTGGTTCGAGAATGAAGAACAGAGTACCTCAGCAAGTAACACTTTGCAATGTTCAACTTAGGGTTGCCGACGGCACGCTGACGAAATTATTGAAACACACTTTGCTAAGATCAAATTATGCAAGTTCTTTGATCGCTTTGTGAATGCTAAAAATTACAAGGTAAAAATGAATAATAGACCATTCGTCCTTATATAGACTCAAAGGGTCAAGATAGGTAAGAAATAAATATTTTTCCCGTTAGGTTAGTGCAAGCTAGCTGTCATTGACCAACTAACACAACTTGCATACCACTCAGCTTGCCACACTTGGCCATTACACAACTTACTCAGCCAACCAACTCGGCACCTATAGTATAGATAAATCTTCTCGGCACTTGTCACAAACATGTCTTGGTACATCTTAACATATGCAGATATGGACTTTGGCACATTTACATATTAGGAACTGATGTAAGATTTGAAATTTAAATGCAGTTCCTTACATACCTCTATTTCTCAATTAGAAATGGTGTGATCACCTTATCCATTGGATTGGGTGACCTCAACTTTAGTGGATTCACTGCTACTCAGCTCTATTTTCCTTACCCATGTCTGGCTCATCTGTGCTCTTATTTCTTCAACAGTAGGAGCAGGAACTCTTGTCCTACACTCTCTCTTAGTGTGACCTATCTTCAAAAAACTAAAATAGACTAAGCTTCCATTCATCCAACCCTTAGATTTCCCTCTGACACGTGTTTTTAAGCAATCTTCAGGTGCATGTCCATATTCTTCACAGTAATGAAAACTCTTCCTTATATTATAATCCCAGTTGTAAGTGTTGCCTTTCTTAGATGCTTTTGTTTGTGTCTTTGATGTCCATTGTTGTTTAGCATTGGATCTATAGTCTTGTGTCTTATGACCATGTTTCTGACACTTGTAACAATAACCATTAAATCTTGGTTTGGGGGGTGCATCACTTTCTTTATCCCAACATTCATGTGCTTTATGTCCAAATTTCTTGCAATTAAAATAGTAACCATTAAACTTAGGTTTAGGATTGGACATACCTTTCTTGCTTTAGAAAATGTTTTCTATATGACTGGTTTTCCACAGTGGTGGCAAATAGGCTTGTTGTGCTTTGTCTTTGCATTCCTCCTTTCACCATCTTAGATGATTCTCCTTTCTCAGTAGATGTCTTTGGTTCAGTGTGACCTAATCTAGAAGAATCCTTTAACCTTCTTGATGCTTCCATCAGATTCTCAAAATGAGTCAAAGCTTCATTAGGCTTATTCAACCTTTCATTAAGTTCCTTCTTAGATCTCCAATCATCTTTCAATTGATTGTTCTCAAATCTCAGATTTATCATTTCCATATCTTTCCTACTAATTTCCTGATTTGCAAGTAGTAGCTGATTTGCCATGTCAACTTGATTGATTTTTATCATTTGCACTTCATGTGTCCTTTCATCAAGTCTGACAGTTATCACTCTTTTATCTTCTTCTGCCATAGCTTTGTCATCTTTAGCTTTCTTCTTTTGTTCCACTACTTCACATAGTCTCACTGTCTGCATTTCTTGTTCTCTTTTCAAGTTTATGATTTCTTCACACAGTGCATTGTTCTTTTCTAGTAGATCTACAATTGTTGCATCACTCTTAGTAGAATCTCCATTCTGAAATAGATTTGCAGTGTCATCTTCTTGGTAATGAGTATCATTCATTTGTCTGGCCAAATATTTCCTAGTTGTCAATGATTTCTTCAATTCTTGTCTTGCTATCTCAAGCTGATGTAATGCTAGCTGGATCTTAATCTTCTGATTCTCAATGACTTTACCTAACTTGTAAACCTCCATCTCAAGATTTGTACTCACAAGCTGATTAAAAGCTTTTGTAGGTGAACTGTGCTCTGATACCAATTGTTGAAATTACAATAACGGGGAAAGCAAGATACTGAGAGGGGGGGGTGAATCAGATCTTAAAACTTAACCACTTAAAACAAATTGATTCACATTCATACATATATGAATTTAACCTAACATTAGATAGCATCAATAAAATGAAATGTATAACTCATAACACAAAATTTTGGTAGCCCAGAAACCCAAATAGGTAAAATTGGGGTGGGGATGACACCCACAAAATCTTCACTACGACAGAAATAAAGTGTGCTTGTTAGGGCTACAAGAGTTTAATTGCAACATGCAATCTACCTGGTTAAAGGTCTGTTCGGTTAAGAAGTAAAGATCATTATAATCTACCTTGTTAAAGTATTTCAACTTACAGTAAAGTAAGCACTCTGCTAAGAGATTAAAAATGGTCTGCTAGAACCACTCTGTTAAGAGATTTCACCTGTCACACCTGTTAGAATGTTCCAAGTAGTGATCCTTCGTTATGCACTCAGATGCTGATGACGAATCAGCTCTTTCCAATACCTTCTTTGATCTCTCAATCTGATATGTCTTTACTCTTCTTTTCAATGCTCTGTCATTTTTCTTGATCTAGGCTTCTTCTCAAAATGACTTACTTTTCATCTCTTATGAACAACAACCCTTCTCTATATATCTCTTGCTCACACACACATTTTCTAGGGTTAGAAGCAATCTTATATGTCTTTTCAGATGTGGCGGCGAGATCTAGATCAACGATCAAGATCTAAAATTTATGCCTCTAATGCATTCTAATTTTTTGATTGGCTTGATGCCATGCATAGTATAAAACAATTAAATGCATGATTAACTGAGTATACAAATATTAAATGCGTACAAATGTCGGCCCAAATCTCATACAAGTCGGCCTAAACCATTTACATCAAAGTTAGAATTAATCCTGACATGTATGCGAAAACCGTTTTGCTCGGCACTTAACATCTCTGTCGCTCGACACTTAATATTCTACTCGGCTTGGCATGATGTAACTCGGCAACCTGAAACTTGCTCAGCAATGTTGCTCAGCCTTGAATGTTTAGCTCGGCCACAGTGATAACCAACTAAAACTTCCTAAGTAAATGACTAAGTGTAGGTCACTAATCATCAACAAAACTTAGGGATTAACACTATGTATCATGAATCCGATAGCTATTAGGTATTGGGTATGTGATAGCTATTGGGTACCCGATGGCTATCTGATACACGTTACCTCTAACACAATCAATATTTTCTTCATGATTTGATTTGGGTTTTGACTTTGGGATGCCAAACCTAAATGGTCAACCCCAAAATGTATTTTCCCTAGCTCCTTTGATCTTGACACTTCGACCATGTAGCTGACAAATTTTTTTTCACCCAAATTTGATGAACCAAAAAGGGTTTTTAAGGAGATTATCAGCTTTCCATCAATATATTTTTTGTTAAATTTTGAGTTCTATAAATAATTATAATTTATTTTTTAATTGAGTTACCTCTGAAGTCTTGATTGATAGACTAATTGAAAAACAACTATAACTTTCAAACGGTATTGCATTTTTGAAATCCAAAATATGCGTCACATTCTATGCTTCACCTAGTACAAGAAAAACTAAAAAAAAATATTTTTATGAAGTTTAGACTAAGTTAAGGTGGTCAGACACAGGAGTTTTTTTATTCTGGAAAAGCTATATTAGAAAAATCATAATTAATTATTTACTTTTTAAAAAATTAAAAAAATATGTGTCACATCCGAAAATGAGTCTAATACTTATATCAGACATACACCTACTTCTTATCATTTTCTTAAAATTTTCGTACTGCTCCATTGCAATTTAAAATTTTCACCATATAGAATGTTTTTTTTTCAAAAAAGGGCTAGTAGCTTAGAAACTTCATATAATTATCTATAGATTCTCTTCTTAAATTTTTTTGATATAAGATTGATAACTTGTTCAAATTTTCATGTCAACTTGCCTAACCCTGATAATCTGAAATTTCATTGCCACTTATGTGCCTAGTTTGGTACACCATGATCCTGCACATACCCATATATCTTTGGTGGTGGATCTTTTCTATATATATGGTGTTATAGGCCACACTTATGAATTTTATAGTTTCTATTTTTTTTTTTTACTCATTTGATAAAAATTATTAGCTTAATTATTTATTAATCAAATTTAAGTGGTAGCCACAACTAATAGTAACAATCTAGTTGAAGTTCATTTTATTATAGGAGAGGATAATCACAAATCTATTTACTTGACTTGGAAATAACCGTAAGAAACCTAATGCGCCTTGTATTTTTCAAAAATTTCATTAGAATTGAAATTCATCTTGAAAACTCATTTGCATCAAACATGTTTCCTTCCTTTACAAACCTAAACTAACTTCCAAGTCCTATTCTTTTCCAAAGTTTCCATATCCTCACCCATGACATTATTCTAGGGTTCTTAATCTACTTTGATTCTACTACCTTGCTCATAGTCTTGTGTTCATTGCCGCTAGTAGATAACACAAAAATATAATGAAAATTAAATGGGGAATAAATTTTTAGTGACTTAATTTAAAAATTTGACCTTCTTAAAAGTGAAATGATAGGACGCTCTACCTCCTTGCCAAAATAATTTTCCTCCATGATCCTTCTTGGACTACTAGTTCATTCTAAGATATAGTTTCCTTAAACTTTGGTATAACTACACCACCTTTTTATTTTTTCTCTCTAGTTTTTTAATAGGATCTAATATTTTATATTTGTGAAGACCATATTATGATTATATACTATATTCTTAGTCTATAAGTTTCAAATATTTTATCCTTTCACACCTGTTGACGGGACTTTGTGTCCGGGTCCGCCAACAAATGTAAGTTGTCACCGGGTACCGGGGTACCGGCCAACTTTGCCTGTAAAGGTTGTTTGGGGAAATGAGATTCCCTGGACCTTCAAGCATGTGAGAGTTGGGTCTCGACAGTGCAGGAGCTTAGGTTGGAGTGTGATTGTTTTGTTTGGGGGGATAGCTGGTTATCTTGGCTTGTCTTCTCCAGGGATTTCGTTGAGTTAGGTTTCCTGCATGCGCGCATTAACTTTACCAAATAAACTTCAAAAGATAGATCAGGGTCAAAAGTATTCCATCTACCTATAGTTAAACTAAACATTCAAGACATCAACCATGCTCTAACATACTACACTAAATACTGAATAAATATAGAACCATCAGCTCATTTAATCAATAGCGAGGGAAAAGAAGGTCATTAATCTACTTAAAATATCAGAGCGAGGGACATAAAGAACATACAACACAAAAGATCGTTAATCCAGAGATCAGGATGCTAACAACATCATTGAGAGAATCCTTCCTTCTTCATTAACACATTTCCATCCAGCACTGGTGCATACAACAATGGCTGCTCCAGGGGAGCATCTAACTACTAAAAGATTCTAAAACCCAGGAGCATTGAGCTTTGCAACTAAGAAAATCAAAATGCTATAGCTATGGACTACAAAATCATCAATTTTGCCGACACTTGGAATGAGGTCAGACTTATTATTTATACACAAGATTTTGACCTTAAACTAACCTAACTTATTTTACACTCAAACAATATAATACATTTCCCAGTGGCCGGTACTACCTGCACCACACTACAAGAGACCTCGAGATGGAAAAGGTCTGACATGTCAGAAGAATGAGACAAGAAAGGTGGAGTGGAAGAATCGGCCTCGAGAAGGGAGCCGTAAGGAGAAAAGAAGAAATCCAATCCCCCGGGGATCGAAGCTACATGCCTCATAAATGGAAGAGTGGCTCACTGTCTCCGATGCTCCAGGTGTTACGTTGGGGTGGCACCTTAGGAAGACCAACTATCAGAACCATCTTGTCGAGATGACATGCCCTACTGGAGTCACCTAACTTCTGACATCCTTATTAACCACCTTGAAACTGACTGGTCAGCCTTGGGAACCAAGACACTGGTCACTTAAAGAATACAAAGCTATAGGATCCAAAATTCTGGGATCCGGGAACTTGTGTTCTGAAAGAATGAATGAATACAAAAATTGCACTTGCTAGGAATTATCTCCAGAGCCCAGAGAACCTTACTTCCCTTTACTATTTTTGAGAGCTTTCATCACTTTGCTTACTCCTTCTTCATCTACGCCTCAGATGTTGTCCCACCAGCTGTAGACAACCTCCAAGCTCTCTTGCACTTCGCTGGCCCCATTCCAGAACTCATTTACCAACTTCACAGCATCATGCGTTCGAAGCATCAATTTAGACAACCTTGTCAACTTCTTCCCATCAAAATCTCTGGGGGCACGGTACTGAGACTCCATGAACTCATCAAATTCCCAAGGAAATAATCCTCCAAGGTGCATGATCTGATGGTGAAGGGGTCAACTTGCGACACCCTTACCACAAAGACTTCAAATAGGCCCAAGGGATACTAGGCGGTGGTTACCTTACCTTTTAGGGCCTTGATCGAATCCTTGCAGACCTCAATCCTGAGGGCCAGTCTTGAGTGCTGGGACCAGAGGGAATTGTATGTTTCATCCCCCAGAATTCCTGCCACTATGGCAGCCTCTTCTCCGGCGTTGAAGACCTCTTCCAACCCGACCTTCCATTTTTCATAATTCCTCAAGTCCATTTCCCACACGGCAATGGAGGCACTTGCCTGACCAAGGAGAAGGTGGATCTGATAAAGATCCTGGAGTGACACCACTAAAAATTTCCTTACGATGAATATTTTCTCAGTGATCCACCTATCTACGGCCTTGGCCTTCTTTTTCATGTCCCTTAGAGAATCCACATCACCGTGTGCAAGCAACAGTCTGAAGGTAGAAGCTTCCGGGTGGACCTCGGCCAGAGGCTGTGTAAGTTCTGCTAGAAGTGTGAGAAGATTAGCATTAGTTTCTCTTTCCTCCTTCAACTTCTGGCCCTATTTAGCATACCGGACCTCCATTTCCCTAGTGGCCTCTCTCAGGAGGTTTAGTTCACCCTACTTATCTCTTCTCCCCAGTGCCACTTCTGTAACAGTGTAATCTTCAAGCCTTACGGCCACTGCATCTGCATCTAGATGAGGTTTCGTGATGGTCCCAATTGTGCTTCCTATGGGACCAGTCTAGAGGGTATGGAATGTCCATGCCTTCTTAGGCTTCTGGGCCTCTGCATTGTGGGCCATCATCTCAGCCAAGGAGAGAAAATCTCCTGTTGCTACCACCGGGGCCTTCCTCTTCCTTGATTCCACCAGCCATTGGGGTGGCTGGGGTGGCTTTGCAGTTAGGACCTGAGTATCCAGATTCTCTTTGAAACCCGGCGGTGTGTTCCTAGAATGTTCAGTGTGATCGGGCTCTTTTTCTCTTTCCTGTTCCTGTTCCTATTCTTCAGAGGCCGCAGTATTCACCACCATGTCGGTGTTCTCCTTTTTTATATCTGGAACTTCTCCTTCTTTGAAATCCATATCACCTGTACCTTGTGGGGCTCCCTCGTCCCTCCTAGCATCAGTTGATCTGACATTCACATTTTTTGGGACTTCCTGGTCATTCTAGTGCTGCTATTCTTCAGCCTCATTGGCCTCGTTCGCTGGAACATTTTCCTCCATTGGAACATCTTCTGGAGGTGGGTGAGGTTTCTGGCCAAATTTTAACAATGCATCTACCTTTACTACTTCACCAAATGTGCTCTGGGGAATTTGGTCACCCGGAGTAACCAAAGGCATTTGGAGTGTGATGATCGGGTACGGTTGATCCTTTGGGTCCAAGTTCCCCAACCATCGGTCGCTCGTCAGTGGTTTTCCTTGGTTTATCTTTGGCCTCTTAGACTAGTGTTTTCTCTTTCTCATGCTCCCTATGTGTCTCATCCTGGGCTACCTATTCTGATGCAATATCTTCTTCTAGGAATTCCTTTTCTGCAGGGATCTCCTCTTTATCTTGAGCAGTAATTCCTTCAACTACGTGGCCAATATCCTCATGAAAATTCATGAGCTCATCTGTCTCGAAGACATCATCAAATCCATCATGTGGGGGAGGGCTATTAGGGATCTCTTCACGTTTGGGGGAATTTGAATTGACATCAACTGGAGGCATATCTGGCATACCGGGGCTAGCGGCTGCGCTTGGGGTGGGGGTCACCTTTTTCTTCTTCTTTCTTAGTAGTGGGACCCCAGTCTCCAAAATACTGGTAGACTCCACCTCAGTGAAATTCTGTCTGCTCATCATCACTACCAACAACAGGGATCCCACCAGGCGAGAAGATGCCACTGGAGTTACAAGGAGACCGGAGGATATCTGTGTGCTTATCTGCTGGCTGGCCGGCCAACCTTACCGACTCCATTTGTTGTTGTAGTTGTACCATTAAGGGAGTGGGACCTTGGGGAGGTACCTTAGCCAGGGTGCCCTCTTTTTCTTTCCCCTTACTCATTCCAGGTCTGGTGGTGATAGCGGTAGATGAAGTGGACCTTCGAACAATTGGTCCCTTCTAGGTGCTTTTGGGACACACCCGGGAAAAATATTGGTGACTCGCCTCCAAAATAGGGTGGCATACTCCCTCGATTGTCAAGTCTTCTGGGGTGGCCCAATCCACCAGAGGGAGATCCAACTTGTCCAATCCCTGTTCCTTATATATCGGGTCCTCTAGCAGCCCGTCATCTAAAAATCCCTTTGGGAAAGTCTGAAGGCAAAGCACCTTCATGAGTCCTTTGGACATGCATGAAGGTTGACGGGCCCGAAGATTAAAACTGTCCTGACAGTTTGCCCAGAAGTCTTCAATATCTTCCTTGTGCAGGGGAGATGCCCAGGGGAGTGCCAAGGCAATCTTTTGTAGAAGATCATAGTTCTTTCTGGCATGGTGGAATTCCACCAGTCCCAGGCTCTTTAATTCATTAACTACCTCCCTTGTTGCGGTAAGGCTGCACGTATAATTCTCGCACAAAAATGGGAATGGGACATTGATGACCTTCTTTAATTTGAAGAAGGCGTGCAGGTCTATCATCTACCGGCAGAACTCCAAAAGAATGATTTTGTCCCTGCAATATCGGGGAAGAAGATAGGGCTTCCCAGAGAAGACAGTCACCCGAATGTAGGTGTGGTGTTGGAACTGAATGAAATAGTGGCCGTAGGTGCTGACCAAGTTCATCGCCTCCTGCAATAATCGGTACCCGAAATCTCAGGTAAGTGTTAGGATATTATGGTAAATGAAAGCATCATTTACCCAGCAGAAATTCAGGAAACTGAGTTCCCATTGCACTTGGGGATAATGATCCCATGGGTTCAACTGACTCGGCCCATTCCCAAGGTTACCTACTATCCCCAAACCTAGAAAAGCCAGTCTTTGTTGGGCTAGTGCCCATATCACATAAGATGTCATGTAGAACTTGGAACTCTAGACAACGCCCTTCAGCTGTGTGTCTACATGGTTGGCTATAATGGCCGCCCAGTTGAAGGTCTGGTTGTGAGTGGTGATGTAGTAAAGAAAGTAGTACATCTATGCTGAGAAATCCCAGGCGTGGGGTAATTTGAAGATCCTGCATAAGAATATAATTCCTGCCTAAATGGGCTCTTTGAAATCCCCGCGGGGAATTTCCAACTTCATCCTTTTGTGGTCCCTCTTCGGGGACTTCAGCCACTGACTATTGAGATATTGTCGGGAGATGATCTTAGCTTCCTCAAACTCCTTCAATGATTTGGATTGGTTGATGATGGTGGACACCTTGAACTGCGGAATCCCTATCCCTGAGGAAAAAGTCGTTGCGTCCAGGGTGACAATTTTTGCTGGATATTGTAATGGCCAGGGATCAGCAAGAAGAACTGTCTGAGTAGGTGCATTGTACAGTACTGCCAGTTGTTGTATCAAATTTAGTGATTGCACCATACAAGGAAAGTTTGCAGCCTTTATAATGCTAGAGGTGGCCAAATAAGTAGCCATATTGTCTCTGTTGGCCTTCAACCTGTAGATGGCCTGGATCAAGCCTTGCATTTTAGCCCAAAGTCTGGGCTCCGTGTCTGTTATTTTTTGGACTTTGGAGTCCACCTTGGACCCCACGAGAGTTCCCTCCTTTGGTTATTTGGAGGTTAAGGGCAGCTTTGCCAACATTTTTTCAGCCTTGGTTTTTGTGGCCACCCGAGTGGAGGTGGTAGGTAGCTCTGGGCTATCGGGAGGGGTGATTACTTCAAACATCTTGATCAACTATCTGCAACCTGGAAGACCGAAGAACCATTAGAACATGGTATATATAAAAAGAATATTAGAAACTCCAGGGAATTCCTCGCCACCCTGCACCCGTCCAATTAGTGTTAGCACATATCAAAAATTATGGAATACTTAAAATAGACGTGAGTTAGATTCCAGGGTGTTGAACTAAGTGACAAGAGGAAATGAAAGACAAGGGACTCCTCGGGACCCAGAGTCTGGATAAACTAGCCGTTATTGACATGATCAGTAGTAAGCTGTATTTGGCTGACATGGGTCATCACGTGGCCACGTGACAGATGGTGTAAGACATTAATGGCGACAAGTTAGATGACACGGGTAACTTGAAAGCCAGATGGGACAGGGTTTAAATGCCCACTCGTGAGAAATTAATCCTGACATTAAGGTGACACGACATAGGAGAGAGAAATCCACCATGGCTCGAACCAATGAGGTGCTGAATTCGATCCATGGTGACTCCGTCTTCGACAAGCTCAGAAAAATGATGCAAGAAACGATGGGGCACGACGAGCTCATCAAGAATGAAAGGATACTCACAAGATATACATGGGTTTAGAGAGAGCCAAAGGCCAAGACATATATACATTAAAATACAAGGAACTGAAGCTCTGCGAGGACCAAAGCAAAGCTCACAAAACAACAACAACATATATATAGTATCTACAAACTGCTTACATGATTATACAACATTTACACAGGAACAAGAGCTACCCTACAAAAATGTACATCATATACACCATTTTACAACTGTGCAGAGGGTGGAAAATCCTCTGGTAGAGCCAACCCACCAACGGGAGGCAACCCAAAAGCGAAACGCAAAAAGGCGGAAACAACAGAACCAAACAAAAATGAAGCAAAAGAAAACAACAAGAACCAGAAAGCAAGAAACCAGAGAAGGCGAAACCAAAAACCTACCTGGAAACACGACGAAGAGCAGGGAAGAAGAACACGGGGAGTGCTTTGTAACAAGTCTACCCTCAAATGATCACGAACAAGCACCGCAAATCAACTTTTAATCAACCACTAAGCATAGAGCAATTCACATTTTAATCGCCTTAATCGCCTAAGAATCTCTCTGAATGCTCTTAAGTGTTTTTAATCGCTGTAACTGTGAAAATGACAGGTAATTTCCATTTATACCCTTAGGGTAAAAACAAGTTACATTCTTCTCCGCAAACTCCGGAACAGGCAGACCTCCGGACTCTGGGCCCGGAGATTCCACGCAACTATGCCTTCTCGCGAAAGAAGACATAGTTGAAGAGAATCCTGGAGTCCGGAATCCAGCTCTGGAAAGAACAACAAACTTTGGGACTGGGCCCGGAGGCGCAAAAGACAGAAAGCAAAAGAAAGACAAACCTCGCGGGAGCAACGCCCAGAGGAAAAACAAAGGAAACAAAGAAAACAAGGCAAAAGAAAAAGCGAAAAAAAGGGGGGGACCCAACATTTTGCACACAAAATGTAGGGACAGGTATGTAGGGCATAATAACACCTTCATTATAATCAATGAATATACATTTCTCATCTTTGAATATTACTTAGCCCTCTTCTCCTTTGACATGTGTACATGTACATCACAACTAAAAACTTCAAGATTCCAAAGAGGGGGATTCTTTCTTGTCTAATTCTCTAGTATTTTTCAACAAGTACTATCATGGATATTTATTGATTATATAAAGAAATATTGACTACTACTCAAAATTTCTCATCTAGCCTAGACCTACTGAACAAGTTCCTAGAGAATTTCATAAGTAATGTGTTCATTCTTTTAACAACTCCATTTTGTGAGGTCCGTAAAATTATCTTATATCTTGGTATACTAACATCTTTAGAAAACTTACCATGCATTATATAAGAAAAATTTCAATCAGTACTTGTTCTCAAACCCTTGATATTTTTTGTAATAGATTCTCCACAAGAACCTTAAAATTGTGAGCTTGTTGAAAACTTTGAACTTATATATAAAAAATTGATATTTTACTTGATAAATGATTAATAACTGATACATAATATAGGATTGTACCGATGATGGAACACTAAAAAGTCTTAAAACATCACTATGAACCAAGTCCAAAATCTTCTTTGATTGTATAGAGCTTCAACTAAATTTGACATGATAAATTTTTTTTTTAAAGTCCAACACCAATGGACCAAACACATTGAGATCCAAATGTATCACATCCTAGAGCTCTTTCCTAGATAGGGCATCAATCTTTACTATATCTTAACTATTTAGTTGGTATTTGACATCTTTAACAAACCCTTTATAGAAAGCAACTTTGTTGATTTATGATCTTCACTAGGTGTAGGAGACTATTTCTTGGATGGATTAACTAGTTCACTTATTGAGATTGTTTGTTTGATTATATTATTTTGATTTATATGAGCCTCTCATTTAACCTTACCAACTAAGTAATTGAGGTTGTTTGCTTGATTAATAAAATTTAAAATTTAATGATATATCTTATTATTATTACATGTGTGATTCATCTTACTACTAAATTATAATTTATATAATAAATTCATCTTCACCTAATATTTAATATTTATTTTCTTTTTACATTTTACATTATATAAATAGAACAAATGTTAAATTTAAAATTAATAATATTTTATGTTCATATCCTTTTCATTTAAATTTGCACAAATTTTAAACTTTTAAATTTAAAATTGAAGTCTTATTATTATTATATTGTAAAAAATGTATTTAAGTTTTAATTATTTGTTAGTAGTCATTTCAAACGCTTTTTAGATAAATTAAAGATGATTATTATGTCATACAAATTAATGAACAAAACCATATCACTATTATCATAAAAAATAATAATATACCTTCTATTACATTAATGTAGGTTGTTTGAATTATGAGGATTTGAAATATATTAGATTTTAAATTAATTTATGAGTTGAGATATGAGATATTGAGATAAATGAAAAATAATAATTTAGAAAGTGAAAGTTATTAAGGATTATTTGTCAATTAGTAGGATGGTGATTTTGAATATTAAAATATTCTGACAAAGCAAAATTAGAACATATAATATGATTGGATGTTAAGTTTTCTAGGATTTAATATTAGATTAGACTTATCGTAATTTATTCCACTTGGTGTAATTTAGTTTTAGTTGACTCAATTTTGTGTAGCATAGAATTTATCCTTTGGCATTTGTAGAGAATGCTTGTCTAAACAACTTTGATAACTTAATATGTATAGAGGAGAGTATGCTTGACTTTCTTAATCATAATTGGACTCTTAGGCTGATTTAACAAGATTGAAACTAAGAAACAAAGTATAGCAAACGTTAACTAAATATCCTTGATGTAAATTGAGACTGACGTCAATTAATTATGTGGCATGTGTATAATCAAATAAATGAATTGAAGATGTTATTCTTCAATAACAAAATGACCTAAGCTGACACTCTTAACTATATAACCTGAGAAATATAATTCAAAACTTTTAGTAACCACTATGACACGTAACAGTCACATCTCAATAATCTCAACCATGAATTGTGAATTTTGAAATTGAAATTGAAATTGAAATCCTAAATTATCGAAAAAAAGAAAGAAAGAAAAAGATACAATCAAATCTAAATCTAATATAATGAAATGAGAGCCCCAAAATGAGGTCAATACTACAATGAACAATAAATTTTCATAATAAAAAATATTTTAAATCCAAAGTCAATAAAAACGCTCAAAAGATTAAATTAACTTTTAAAATTATATAATATGAAACATTAAAGGGAAATGTACACTTTACTCCTCCCTAGTTAAATATTTAAATCCACATGAAAAGTCATAAAGTCATATCGATATTGTATATGTCCAAACTCACATGGAGATCATTTTTCATCAAATTTTTAAAATTATAATAAATGAACATTATTGGTGGACGGCACGTTTGTTCACTAGGTAATACCAACTTAATTTATTTGTTAACCAATGAAGACTTTAATTTTAATATATGGCAAAGTGCTTTCATGACTTAATAGCTCGTGCTGCTTTTATTTATTTATTTATTTGTATGTGTATTTCCAAACAAAGCATGTAAGGTTTTATTTATTTATTTATTTGTATGTGTATTTCCAAACAAAGCATGTAAGGTTTTAATGACTACTTTAGTTGAGTTGACATTGTAAAGTGGGGTTTTTTTAACACTTTGCATGATGTTTTGAGATGATTAAAAGGCTAGGAATGTGATCCTAAATTAGGACGCATGTTTATTCAAACATTTAAGAAATATTGTAATATTTAGTCAAATAATAGAACATGAAGGAATAAGATATAGAAATGAAAGTTTTAATAAATATTATGTAAGGGAAAAAATTGAAGTTTATAGGAATTTTCTTTAATATTTTTGTTCTCACCATCTTTAATTTGATTATGATTCTAGGTTTTGAGGGTATACAACATGGTATCAGAGCTCTGGTAAAGGCAGATCCAAGAAGCTCTCAAACTTGAGAAATTCAACATCAATTGTAATATATATCACATTTCTATGGAAAGCGCTATCAGATTTGAGGATAGGCTTGAAGGAGGAAACAAATTCTGTTCATGGAAATTTAGAATTAAAATGATTCTAAGAGAAAATAAAGTCAAGTCATTCATAAAAGAGGAGAAAGAAGAGCCAGAGAATGATCCTGAGAAATCCAATTGGATTGAAGGAAATGAAAAAGATATGAAGATCATAGTTGATGGTGTTAGAGATCATATAGTGCCGATCTTGACAAAATTGAGACTATCTATCATATGTTTAAATCACTTGAAAGAATGTATGAGATAAACAATGCTAGCAGAACCCTAGCCCTAAAGAGGGAAATCAATCATATAAGTATGAACAAAGGTGAATCCATCAATGCATACTTTATGATGATATCTGCTCTAAGGGATGAATTGTCAATACTTGGATATGTAATTCAGAGAAAAGAAGTAACACTTAATGCACTAGATGACCTACCAAAAACTTGGGAGATTTTTGTTCAAGGCTTTAGTGCAAGGTCTAAATATCCAAACTTTGATCAAATAAGGTCAGATTTTCTTCAGAAAGAGTCAGGACAAAACAAGAAAAGGATCAAACAAAACAACATAGATGAGGATATTCATATGTTAAATGTAAAATCTCACAAGAAAGGAAAGAAGAAAAACTTTAAGAAGAGAACCATCATGGAAAAGGTTCATCTAAGAAAGATGTTTCTCACATTCAATGTTTCAGATGTGATCAATATATGCATTATGCAGCTAGATGTCTAGATAGAATTAAACAACAAGCTACATTTGCCAAAGTGAAAAGAAATAAAAGGGAGCATAATTTAGAGAAACATGTATTCTACTCTATTCTCTCTAATCAAGTATCCAAAAAATATAATACCTAGATCATAGATAGTGGATCATCAAGACACATCACTGGGTATAGAGAACTATTAGAATCTATGGTAGAAGAAAGTTATGAAGAGGTAACTATTGGAGATGACTCTGCACATCCAGTAAAAGGTGTTGGAACCTGCACCATTAAGTTTAAGTCAAGCATGTCTATCCAACTTACTAGAGTTATTTTCATTCCAGGCATCAATACGAACCTAGTCTCCATATCTACACTTGAGGATAATGGGTATAAAGTAACCTTCATGGATAGAAAGGTGTTGGCATGGCCAAAGAATTATTATATCAAGAAATATATGACCATAGGGCATAGAAAAGGCTACTTGTATGCGGTATGTATTGAACCTAATCTTGCCTTAATTCATGAAATTGTAGACTCTAATGAGATATGGCATAGAAGATTAGGACATTTAAAATTTTGTGCCTTATCTTCCATGGAAAATTTAGTCATCGACTTACCTAAGTTAAAGCAATATCATTCAGGTACTTGTAAGGGGTGTGTCCTAGGAAAAAATACTAAGGGTTCTTTTCAAAGTAGTTCTAGTAAAACAAGTAATGTCTTAGAACTAGTTCACTATGACCTATGTGGACCCATGTCTGTACCTTCTGTGGGAGGGTTTCTATATTATGTAATATTTGTTTATGACTTCTCCAGAAAGAACTGGATCTACTTCCTCAAATGTAAAGAATCAGAAGAGATCCTTAGGAAATTTAAGGAGTTCAAATCCTTCTCTAAAAAATTCTCTGGGAAGAAAAAAAAACCCTAAGAACTGATAATGGGAGGGAATACACCTCTGAAATTTTTAGATAATTATGCAAAGAAGCTGGGATTAAGAGGGAGCTCACTGTTCCTTACAACCCTAAAAAAATGGGTTTGCTGAGAGGAAAAATAGAACTATTGTAGAAGTAGCTAAAGCCATGCTCCTTGATCAAAATTTAGAAACCTATAATTGGGAAGAAGCCTCCAACACTGTTGTATACATACAAAATAGATGTCCTCGCTCCCATACTGAAGAAAAAACCCTTGAAGAAGTTTTCACATGTATAAAGCCAAATATCACTCACTTAAGTATAGTTGGATGCCATATTTATTTTCATGTACCTAAAGAGAAAACAACAAAACTAGAACCTTCTAGAAGAAAAGGAATCTTTGTTAGGTATAATGAAACTTCTAAAGCCTATAGATTATTTGTAAATGGACATAGCAATATTGAACTCAGTAGAGATGCAATATTTGGGGAAGACCTATCTTTTAAAAGGGCTAGAAATTCTATTGAGTCAGAAAGTAATACTCCACCTTTAGAGCTAGAAGAGGATATTGCTCCTGAGGTTCAGAGGGAGTATCCTAAAGAGGATAAAAATGAAGTACAAAATCACCTCAAGAGAATCTTAAGAAAATACCACTTTGGACCACGAAAAAAATGGAAGAAGCTAAGAAGTATGCAACTCCTTCAGGGACTTTTAGAGAAAGTAAAAAACCCCGAAGGTTTTCTAGCTATGTGGCTTTAATGAATGATCTCTCTAAGTCTGAACCTTCTAATGCATTAGCAACCCTCAAACACAAAGTATGGAAGGATGCCATGACAAAAGAACGCCATTCTATCTAAACAAATGATGATTGGGAAGTTGTTCCTAGGCCAAAGGAAAAATATATTGTTTCATCCAAGTGGCTATTCAAAATTAAGTATGTTGTAGATGGAAGTATAGAGAAACATAAATCTAGATTTGTTGCTAGAGGTTTCTCATAGAAAGAAGGAATTTCTTATGAGGAAACATTTGCACTTGTCACAAGACATAGCTTAGTTAGAGCAGTTCTAGCCATCACAATAGCTAAAGGATGGAAAGTTCATCAGATGGATGTAAATACTACATTTCTAAATGGGAAAATAGAGGAAGAAGTCTACTTAGAGAAACCAGAAGGATTGGAGATTCACACTACAAAATCTCATGTGTGCAAATTGTAGAAAGATCTCTATGGACTTAAATAGGCCCCCAGGGTATGGTATGAGAGAATCGATAGCTATCTCATGGAATTGGGATTTTCTAAGAATGATGCAAACCCAAATCTATACTTCAAGAAAATCAAAGGTGATATGTTAATATTAATCTTATATGTTGATGATTTGTTAATTATAGGAGAAGATCACCTTATTGATCAATGTAAAGAAGACCTTGCTAAAGAGTTTGAAATGAAGGAATTAGGCCTTCTACATTACTTCCTTGGATTGGAAGTTTGGAAGAATTTAGACAACATTGTGCTTAATCAACGAAAGTACACCTTGGATATATTGTGAGGCCTACCCCAGCCTGTCATAGATTAGCATTGCATTTCTTTTCTATACTGTACAGTTGATACTGATTTTGTTATAGTTAGACTTTTGGGACACATGTATTACTTTATGTATCTATTGAATCCTTTACTTGTATGCACCACCTAATTATGTAGTCAGGGAACCTTTGTGATACTTTATGTTAGTAATGCAGATTTTAGTTATGATTTAGTTTTGATGATGCATTAGATTTAATTAGTATGAAGATGTTATCATAATGTAAAATGGTTTAGGGAAATCATGTTATGCTTATTTAATTAAATGCACATAATGATTTAATTTTGAAAGAGATAGTGTATAAATGCAAGTTTTAATGCATGATTAATTTTGTTATGATATATATGATGTTTTATTTGACCTATTGATGCATGCAATGAGTGTGCAAGAACACTAACCATGGTACTAAACACAGATTCATGAATGAACCTATGTTATCACTGTAATGCTAAGGTCCCATCTATAAAAAGAGACATGGACCTCGTTGCATTGTCTTTTTTGTTTGTAAAAGTGTGAATTATGGTTGTATTTAATTTACTTTAGTAAATGTGTAAACAAGTTATGCTTATGTAATATTGTTGTGTCACTTGACACATGTGCACTCTATATGTTAGCATGACTAGTAGATGTGACTAAGTATAGGCTTAACTCCAACCCAGAAGGTTACCTAGTGTAGTATCCAAGGTTACCTTGAGTTAGGAAACTTCTAGATGGGTCAACTTGACTTGAAAGTCGTGAGTTGACTTTGGGTAGAGTTTAGGAGGGTCTTTTGGGCTCCCAGAGGGTAACTAGGGTCAAAACTAAATACCCCACTTAGTACCTTAGGGGTTAGGGGTATTTTTAGCCCATTAAGAGCCTTAAAACTCATTTATGGCATCCATAAAGTCTTCATTTTGAAAAGTGGCGAATTTGGAGAGTTGGAAAACTTTGGTTAAGCTATCCCTTCTTTCCTTGTTTGCATTTAACTTCATTTATGGAGAGGAGATGCAAGTGGGAGATGGGATGGGTTAGGGTCTCTTCCTCATTAATGAGGTCCTAATATTTTAGGAGAAGGCATATATAGGGAAGATTCTAGTGGGAGCATGGGTTGTTCACCCACTCTCTACTTTTAGAGACATTTTCAGTTTAGAAGGAGAAAACTTGGAGAAGGAAGAGGATTGGAAGGAAAAGCTCATCACAAGCCACCATCCATTTTTTCATAGCTTGGATTGAGGTTGGCCTCTTAGTGTAAAGTAGAATTGTTATTATTTATACATGTAAAAATATTAGACCTCCATTAATGGAGTCTTATATGTAGTTGGATATTTCTTGTAAGTTTTCTTTTGTGTATGGTTAAGTTGAGTTTATTTTGTGCTTATACTTGTTTGGGAGTCTTCAAGGCACACTCAACCTAGGGAGGGAAGAGTAACCTTGAAGGGGTGATAGGTTGAGACACTAGGTAGTGTAGAGTCTCCCATGTGTGGAGGGAAACACATGGGTGTTTTTGTCCCCATGATGCCAAGCAAGCCTGAGGGAACTAGGGGGTGATAAGGAGAAGTTTTGATGGCTGGAGGCCATGGTTATTTTTGTATTTTGGGGAAGTTGTTTTGTTCAAGTCCATGTGTGGTTTGATGTAGGTATTTTGTGATTTGGATTCTCCTCCTAAGATAGTCCACTATTACCCCATTTTTTGTGATGGCCTCTTAGAGACCTTCTTATTGTAAGCCATGGGAGGGAGTTTTCTGTTGAGTTGATGGTTGTGTGAGTATTGTGTTTTACTATTTGTTACCTATTCTTCTCTTAGATCCCCTAGCTCGGGGATGGCCTTGTAAAGCCTAGGCTTGGAGGTGAGCCTCCATGGTCAGCCTTATCATTTCATAGGTTTTCAAATGGAGCATGCAAGGCTTTTGTGCATTTTGGAGTTCTTGTTGAAAACCACCACCAGGTGGTCTTTTGTTCTAGTTATGTACTTTATTATGTTTTCAATCCCATCATGTTTATATGGCACTTTGTAATTATAAGAAAGGTAGCAGAGATGTATCTAAGTTTTCTACTAGATAAATAATAATGAAAAGATTTTCCATTATGTTCTAAATGAGTTGTATATTTCTATAAATCCCTTGATATGTTATGAGAGTTGTATTTATTTATTTTTATATAACTAAATTACTATAAAAGTTTCATCATTTTCTTGTAAAATAATGTCGATCTAACTCAATTGAAAATGTTATGTTATTGATTTACAAAGTTTTATTGAAGAGTATAGTTGATTATTTATTTTGGTTAAACTAGTGATCTTGGAAGATTATAGACTAATTTCCTAGTTAATGCATATGCTCTTTTGTATTTAAAAGGAGTAATTGATAGTTATATAAAAACTACTTCTAATTGCAATAACGTAGAATTTTACTTTATTAAATTTGAGAGAATAGGAATGTTCAAACCTACTTAATTCATTTATAAGGATTGTTTATTTCAATAGTAACATCTTAGTTATATATATATATATATATATATCTGCAGCTACTGTATTAATTATTTATATGTTTTTTAAAACTAACCAAAAATAAACCCACGCAATATTCTTGCTGGTCATTTTTTTTAAGTAATAAAACAGAAATGAAATTTAATGAAGTTAAAAACATTTCGGGTGGGGAGGGTCGAAGTCCTACCCAAACACTCTTTGCGCTATCCCACGCATGGGTGGCTCACCACCTCTATGTAAACACAATGGTGGGAAGGTGGCGACCACGGTCACACTCGCCCCCACCCACTGTGTAAACACAGTGGTGGGAGGGCGGTGACCGTGGTCGCACTCGCCCCCACCCATTGTGTTCACACAATGGGGAGGGGAGGCATGGTGCGGCACCACCCTCAACCCCCATTGTTTCCCCCGTGCTCTCCCATCAGCGGTGGCGCCACCCACTGCGGTCGCCCCGCCCCTGCCAGCTCTCAAAACCCTTTTTTCACGACTATTAAAATAAGGCGGCACCCATCTACTCTTCCCACCATCCAAAAACTCATCACCCACTGTGTTTGGTCAACACACCACCACTGTTCGGCCACAACTATCTTATTTTGTTGACTGGTTAAAACCCCCTTCTCTTCCCTGTGCCATAAGAGTATCACCGCCTCTTTTTTGCTCGCCACGAAACCTAACTCTATCAGAATTAAAAAATCAAAATACACAGAGATGTAAGAACAAAATATTTTGAAATAATAAACACAGAGGGGGGCAACATTTAAATTTTATGTGCATTAGTGTATTCATATTTGTAAGTTTTGTTATCTCTAGATTTGATTTAGTTGTTTAAAGTATATTTGATATTCTCGAGTTCAAAATTTATTCAAAACATATTTGTTGCAAATGTTGACTTTTTTTTATGGATATTCTAGAGGGATTTTAATAATTAAATTGAATTAACAATTAGTTAAATACGATTAAAATACAGGTATATTTAGAAATTGAATAAGGCCTTTAAGAAAATTGGAAATTTGTGATTTTAAGAGGGACAGTTGATTAAATTGCTTTAAAAAAAAAAACTTAAATAAGCTTAATTAATTAAATTAATTGTTAAAGTTAATTTGATTAAATTAAACACAGAGTGAAACTTAAGTTTGATTTATTAATATAGGGGTGTTATTAAATATGCTATATGAGTTTTAGATAATTTAGAGTTTCTTTAAGTACAAACTTAAAAGTGTTTTAATCATAGATTAAATTATTAAAAGTTCTGTGGATAGAAAGGTCGTATTTATTTTATGAGTAACCTTAAATATAATAGCATATCTTTAAATGTTTAAGTAGAAATTATTATACTAATTTTAAAGGGAATTTAATTTTGAAATGTTCAAGTTGTTATAGATTGTTAAACATATTAGTATTATTTTGCGTGGGTTATCCTTTTAAAATTTTAGTTTCATCAATTTGATATTTCAAACTATTAGACACCCACTGATATTATTTAATTAGGTTATTATCTAGTGGTATTAAAATAATGAGTTATTTAGAAATCATTTAATGTGACTAGATAAAGTTATCATGTTAAATGGTCTTTTGAACATTGTAATTATCCGTAGACTTAATCTACTCCTTTAAAATGACTAGTGCATTTCTTTAGTCACCTTAGTCAACTAAGGCCTACACAAAACTGTTATGGGGGATGGACTTACAACTAATCACGTAACTCATAGTTGACTTTAAGGCATGTGTATGTACAATGGTAGATAACATTAGACTATTAGAAAGAAATTTCATTATAGTGTTTTGCCCAATTTTTGGGCATGACATTTTGGTATCAGAGTCATGTTTGCAACATTGGAACCTAAACCCACTACGTAACAACTAAAACATTGTAATTTTGTGTAGGATGCCTCCTATTATGAAATAGGGTTATAAGCATGAACGAGGTCATCAGTGTACCCCCTCGGTTTGTGATGAGGTACGCCCAGAGGAAGAGGTTCTTGGGTGAAATCAGGATCCTCCTCCCGAACCTCCTCCTAACCCAAATGTCGATATATTGATGGCACTACAGAACCTTGTAGGTATCATTATGGATAGGATGCCTCAAATAACACAACAAAATGTACAACAAGATAGAGAAGGATGAGAGTCCTCAGTGAGAGAATGGATTAGGAGTCCACCTCCAAGATTTGTTGAGGAGCAGGGAGAACACGAGGTTGGTTCCATTAGGGGACCGGAGCCTCTACCAAGGATTGAGGCTCAAGGGTTTTAAAGAGAACCTAGAGATACAGGAGATTAGATTAGGGAATTGATGTGGCTCCAACCACCTCTATTCTTAGGAGATACAGATGGGACAGGTGCAGAGTCTTGGCTTCTAAGCCTCGAGAGGTGCTTTGGGTTGCATATCTATGGTAGAAACCTTAGATCACATTTTTCCATTCACCTTGTTAGAGACAAACCCTCTACTTGGTGGAGACAAGAGGAATCCAAGGGACACTTGGTCATTAACACCCTTACTTGGGATGCCTTCCTTGAGCTTTTTAAATCCATATATCTCTAAGAATAGTTTAGGAAGTGTCGTATAGATGAGCTCCATGATCTCCAACAAAGGGGAATCTCAGTAGCCCAATATGAGGGTAGCTTTCTTGATCTCCTCCCTTATGTAGAGTATATGGGGGATGAGAAGTTGCAGGTTAACTGGTTTATCAAGGGGCTGAATCATGTGATATCAAGTAAGGTACACATGGTACCTCTAGGAGACTTACGGTTCATGGTGGATAGAGCTCTGGTGACCGAGGAGATAGTTAGAGGTCCACATGATGTTACAAATAGGTCTCAAAACCATAATACCACATCCTAGGTCACAGGATATCAGAGGGCCCTATGGAAGGGGCATCATAGGTAATCTTTAGGGTCATTCAGGACCCCATAGCCACAACAACCACAAAAGTCTCAACAAAGCTAGCGACAGAGGCCACCATGGGTACACCAAGGATCTAAGCTGCGGAAGTGGCAGACAATAGGTCCTAAGCAGGACCAAAGATAGTAGGCACCTTATACACCTCTAGCATAGACTCAATAGTCTGCTAGGGGTGATTATAGAGGGTTTTTTAGAACTACAGGTTCATAATACTCTAGACCTCTAGGTGTGCAGGTTTAGGCACGTGGGCCATGTTACACTTGTGCTACCATAGGGTACATATCTAGAGAGTATCCCCAGGCTGGTAGTCAACATGCAATGATGTCAGAACCCACTATAGGGGATAGAGGTAAGTCCCACAGAGTTTTTGTAGCAGTGGATAACCGCTAGACAGAGCTCCAAGCCACCATCATTGAGGCCTTAGGTAAGATCAGAGGTAGTGATGTTTATATTTTATTTTATATAGGAGCTATTGACTCCTTTGTTTCTCCATCGATTGTGGATTGTTGTGGGCTAGTGGAAGCTAGGAAAAATGTTTTATAGGAGGTAAAGTGAGCCTTAGGAGCTAGAGTTTTTGTTACCTCGATGGTTAGAGATTGTCCGATCTAGATTGGTGGCATAACCACCATAATAGATCTCAAAGTTACTCCTCTTGGATCCTACAGTCTAGTACTTGGTATGGATTGGATACATGCCCATAAGGGCATGTTAGAGTGTCATCATAAGAAGATTGAATGTTTGGATAATGATGGCATTTCTATAGTAATTTCAGGAGTCTCAAGATTTGTATTGCTTTATGTGATTTCTGCTATGCAGCATAAGAAATGCATATGGAAGGGATGCTAGTTATATAATATCACCATCAGTGATAGAGATGATGAGCCAAAGAAAGATGCCTCACTAGATGAACATCCCATACTGTAAGAGTATGTAGATGTGTTTCCTTTAGAGCTACCTAGGATGCCTCATCGTAGGGCCGTAGACTTCCACATAAATCTTGTACTAGGAGAAAGCCAGTTTCTAGAGAACCTTAAAGGATGACCACTAATGAGCTTAATGAGATCAAGATACAGCTTAAGGAACTGTTAGAGAAAGGGCACATTCTTCCTAGTGTTTCTCCTTGGGATGCACTAGTGATCTTTGTGAACAAGAAGGATGGATCTCTTAGGTTGTACATGGATAACCATACGTTGAATAAAGTAACCATCAAGAATCAATATCCACTTCCTAGGATTGATGACCTATTTGATCAGATGTAGGGTGCCCGAGTGTTCTCAAAGATAGACCTCAAGTCGAGACACCACTAGTTGAATATAGTGGATAGTGATATTCACAAGACTGCATTCCACACTAGATATGACCACTACAAATTCACTATGGTTCCATTTGGTATTATGAATTCTTTAGCTGTATTTGTGAGTCTCATAAATAGAGTATTTTGTATGTTCCTTGAAAATTTTGTTGTGGTGTTTCTTGATGATATTTTAATTTATTCTTAAAATGAGAAAGAGCACAAAGAGCACCTGAGACAAGTCTTGTAGTGCTTAAGGGACAATTTGTTGTTTGAGAGTTTGTCGAAGTGTGCATTCTTCCAATCAGAGGTCAAGTATTTGGGGCATGTCATATCCAGTGATGGGATCTTAGTAGACCCATCAAAGATAGATGTCTTTATGGATTGGCCAACACCTACCACTCTGAATGAGGTGCAAAGCTTTGTGGGTCTATCCAGTTACTAAAAATAGTTTGTTGAAGGGTTACCTTGAGTAGCACACCCCATCCCTTCTCTTCAGTGAAAGGGAAAGATGTTTGAGTGGACTGAGAAGTGCGATAGAGAATTTTAGGAGCTCAAGAGATCAATTAACAGTGCACCCATTCTCACTATGCCAAAGCCCTTAGCAGACTTTATGGTTTTCACATATGCTTCTTTGGATGGTTTAGGAGCAGTTCTTATGAAATGTGGGTGAGTTATTGCCTAAGAGTCTAAGAAACTAAAGGCTCACAAGCTCAACTACCCTACCCATGATCTTGAACTTGCATCTGTGGTACATGCTCTAGTGAGATGGTGACACTTCCTCTTTGGACATTGGTTTGAGTGTCATTCAAACCATCAAAGTCTTCAGTACATCTTCACTCAGCCAAACCTTAATGCTCGACAAAGGATATGGATGGAGTTCTTATGTGAATATGATTTTGATGTCCATTACATAAAGGGGAAAGAGAACATAGTCCCAGATGTCTTGAGTAGGAGATGACATGAGATTTCTTCTATCAGCGTAGGGACAGATTTGATGGATCACATTATTCATCACTTACATGAGGATTAGATATATGTAGAATTTTGTGAGCTGATTTGATCTTAGAGACCCCTTGAGGGGAAGTTTTAAAAGTACTCGTTGGATTATGATGAACTCTTACCTCATAGAGGATGCATCTATATACCTTTTTTGGAGGACTTCAAGAGTTTTTAATGCTAGAGGCTCATAGAGCCACTTATGCAGTGCATCCCGGAGTTAAGAAGATGCATGCCAATTTGAGACAGTTGTATCATTGGCCTGGCATGAGATTGCATATTGTTGAGATGGTAGCTAGATACCTAAAATTCTAGAGGGTGAAAGTGGAACACCATCACCTAGGTGGTCTTCTTCAGCCTCATGAGATACCAGTGTGGAAGTGGGACACCATTTCTATGGACTTCATAGTTGGTCTTCCTATGTAATCTCATTGTCATGATGCCATCATGGTAACAGTGGGTAAGTTGACCAAGGTGGCTCAATTTTCACCCGTGCATACTACCTTTACCACAACATTAGTGGCACAATTGTTCTTGTGAGATATAGTTAGAATTCATGGTGTACCTCATAAGATCATCTCGTATAGAGACTCTCTCTTCACTTCATCCTTTTGGAGATAACTTCAGGTAGCTATGGGCACTAGGCTAAATTTCAGTACAATCTATCACCCTAAGATAAATGGATAGACCAAAAGTGTCAATCAGGTGTTAGAAGACATGCTACACATGTATGTGATGGACCATCAGACCCGGCTAGAGGAATACCTACACCTAGTGGAGTTTTCCTATAACAACGGGCACCATACATCCTTGGGTATGCCTCCCTACTAGATTTTTTATGGTAGACCATGTAGGACCCCACTCAGTGGGGATTGGATTGAGGATAGAGTTTCCATTAGTCTTGAGATAGTAAGATATATAAAGCAGTAGGTGACTTTGATTAGGCAGTGTCTCAAAGAGGCTTAGGATAGACAGAATAAGTATGCAAATGTGAAGAGGATAGATAAATCCTACTTGGTTGGAGATAGGGTCTTCTTAAGAGTGTGACCACATAAGATTCTAATCCAGTTTGGAAAAGGCTCTAAGTTCAAACCTTGTTTTGTTGGACCTTTTGAGATCCTTGAGAGGATAGGACCAGTTGCATATCATTTAGATTTTCCACCTAGCCTTTCACGCATCCATGATGTGTTCCATGTTTCAGTTTTGTAGAATTATATATGTGATGAGTCTCATGTGATAGATTGGGATTCATTACATGTGGAGTTGGATAGGTAGTTGGCTTTGGAGCCCATCCATATATTGGCTTGGCAGAAGTTATGCCTTCGAGGCATAGAGATGGACTAGGTTAGGGTCCAGTGGGATTGTTACAACGAGGTTATAGCTTCTTGGGAGGATGCAACATAGATGAGGTCATAGCTCCCCCACCTCTTTGATGAATTCCAGGAGGATGTTCATGCCTAGAGGGGGTGGAAGTGAGACCTACCCCAGCCCGTCATAGATTAGCATTACATTTATTTTCTATACTCTATATTTTATACTGACTTTTTTATAGTTAGACTTTTGGGACACATGTATTACTTTATGGATCTATTGAATCCTTTACTTGTATGCACCACCTGATTATGTAATAAATGAACCTTTGTGATACTTTATGTTAGTAATGCAGATTTTAGTTATGATTTAGTTTTGATGATGCATTACATTTAATTAGTATGAAGATGTTATCATAATATAAAATGGTTTAGGGAAATCATGTTATTCTTATTTAAGTAAATGCAGATAATGATTTATTTTCGAAAGAGATATTGTATAAATGCAAGTGTTAATGCATGATTAATTTTATTATGATATATATGATGTTTTATTGGACCTATTGATACGTGCAATGAGTGTGCAAGAATAGTGACCATGATACTAAATGGGGATTCAGGAATGAACCTATGTTATCACTGTAATGCTAAGGTTTCATCTATAAAAAGAGACATGGACCTCCTTGTATTGTTTTTTTCGTTTGTAAATGTGTTAAGTGTGGTTGTATTTAATTTAATTTAGTAAATGTGTAAGAAAGTCATTCTTATGTAATATTGCTGTGTCACTTGACAAATGTGCACTCTATATGTTAGCATGGCTAGTAGATGTCACTATGTATAGGATTAACTCTAACCCAGGAGGTTACCTGGTGTAGTACCCAAGCTTACTTGAGTTAGGAAACTTCTAGATGGGTCAACTTGACTTGGAATTTGTGAGTTTACTTTGGGTAGAGTTTAGGAGGGTCTTTTGGGCTTCCAGAGGGTAACTAGGGTAAAAAATAAATACCCCACTTGGTACCTTAGGGGTTAGGGGTCATGTGCAGCCCATTAAGAGCCTTAAAACTCATTTATGTCATCCCTAAAGCCTTCATTTTGAAAAGTGGCGAATTTGGAGAGTTGAAAAAATTTGGTTAAGCTATCCCTTCTTTCCTTGTTTGCATTTAACTCCATTTATGGAGAGGAGATGAAAGTGGGAGATGGGATGGGTTAGGGTCTCCTCCTCATTAATGAGGTCCTTATATTTTAGGAGAAGGCCTATATAGGGAAGAGTCTAGTGGGAGCTTGGGTTGTTCACCCACTCTCTACTTTTAGAGACATTTTTAGTTTAGAAGGAGAAAAATTGGAGAAGGAAGAGGATTGGAAGGAAAATCTCATCACAATTCACCATCCATTTTTCCATAGCTTGGATTGAGGTTGGCCTATTAGTGTAAATTAGAATTTTTATTATTTATACATGTAAAAATCTTAGAGATCCATTAATGGAGTCTTGTATGTAGTTGGATATTTCTTGTAAGTTTTTTTTTGTGTATGGTTAAGTTGTGTTTATTTTGTGCTTATGCTTGTTTGGGAGTCTTCAAGGCACACTCACCCTGGGGAGGGTAGAGTAACCTTGAAGGGGTGATAGGTTGAGACACTAGGTAGTGCAGAGTCTCCCATGTGTGGAGGGAAAAACATGGGTGTTTTGGTCCCCATGATGCCAAGCAAATGTGAGGGAACTAGGGGGTCATAATGAGAAGTTTTAATGGATGGAGGCCAAGGTTATTTTTGTATTTTGGGGAATTTTTTTTGTTGAGGTCCATGTGTGGCTTTATGTCCATCTTTTTTTCTTTGGCTTGTCCTCTTAAGCTAGTCCACTATCACCCTATCTTTTTTAAGGCCTCTTGGAGACCTTCTTGTTGTAAGCCTGGGAGGGAATTTTTTGTTGAGTTGATGGTTGTGTCAGTATTTTGTTTTACTATTTGTTACCTATTCTTCTCTTGGATCCCTTAGCTTGGGGATGGCCTTGAAAAGGCCTAGGTTGGGAGGTGAGTTTACATGGTCAGCCTTAACATTTCACAAGTTTTTAGATGGAGCATGGAAGGCTTTTGTGCATTTTGGAGTTCTTGTTGAAAACCACCACCAAGTGGTATTTTGTTCTAGTTATGTAGTTGATTTTGTTTTCAAGCCCATAATGTTTATATGGAGCTTTGTAACTATAAGAAAGGTAGCATAGATGTATCTAAGCCTTCTACTAGATAAATAATAATGAAAAGATTTTCCATTATGTTCTAAATGAGTTGTATATTTCTATGAATCCCTTGATTTGTTATGAGAGTTGTATTTATTTATTTTTCTATAGTTAAATTACTATAAAAGTTTCATCCTATTCTTGTAATATAAGACAATATTCCCACTTAACCTTGCTCCTCTCTAACCTCGAGCCTAAGAAATTTTCTCCAAAAAATGGTATTTGAGCTATCATAGTGCTTAAGCTAGTATAAATAATTGTGTCAACTCTATTTTTCCTCAATTCAAAGGGAGTGATCCTAGTGTTTTTTATTTTAAAAGCAACAAAACTAGGGTGTTGGTCCTATAGACAAATAACACAAAGGGAGATTTAACAAGCTATTAACAAGGATTAACAACACACTAAGAATAACAATCCATAATATCAAAGCATTATACATATATAAAACTATATGATTCAAAGTCTTAGGAGTATATATCATAAAACCAAAAAATCAATAACCAACCAATCAATGGCTAAGAGAGTGCCACACTCCAATCATTTGCGAGGAATTTGAATAGGTCCTTGTAACTGTCCTCTTTTTCAACATCTCTTCCAAGAACTTTCTTCTACATAAAGCATGAAGTAGAGGTATAGATATGCACAACTATCAGGCTGAAGCGGGGATCGCTCACCATTTTCTTCTCTTTTCCCAGTACCTTCTTCTTCAGGGCATCCAAGTTTTTCATAGTGGTCTAGTAGTTTGTACAGGTACTAGCTTCTCCACCATGTTGGATGTGCTCTTAAAATGGTATGGCCTCCAATGTCAAATCTTGTGGCTTTATTTTAGCACTATCTAATATTTGAGTAGACTTGCCACTGGTAGACTTTGTTCTCGTTAGATGGATACCAGAGGCTTGGGAGGGAAAGATTTATTCTTATGTATTACTAAGCCCTTATTTTGATTATTTTCTCATACTGACATGTCAATTATTTTTCACTCTGATAAGTTGTGATATGGGACTTATTTGAGTGTTATGTAATTGGAATCCTTTCTTTGATGATCTTGAATGATTTCTTACTAGCTTATGTGTGAGACCTTTGTAATTTTTATTTTGGCCTATAATTGATATAAGAAGGGTCATTATATTTTATTTGTTAGGTATGGCTATTATGATGTTTATGGTATGATTAATGATCCTTTGTGGATAAGATGGAATTATGTGGATCTTGACTTATTTTGGAGTTCTCCACCATTTTTCATTTGTTTTCTTTTGAGGAGGGTGTGCTAGGAACATGGTGAGGGGAGTGGCTCACAATGGGGTTGGGGCCCTACGTAGCTCCCAGGACAACCCATTATGGGTAGATAATTTAGTGATAACTTAGATGAATTAGGTTGAGTAAAATAGAAAACAAGATAATTTTGATACCTCCCTCATCGCCTTGAGATCTTGTATAGGCTAAGAATGGGTTAGGGAATGGCTAGTTTCCTATGTGGTGTAAGACTACTAGATCAACTCCTTGTCTTTACGAAAGGTTTTCGGTTCCACATGAGTCCTCACTTGGGGGTAGGTTCTAGAGGGCAAGAATCTACAAGGGTAATTCAGGATAGTGGGGGGCTTTGTGGTGACACTCTCCTTCACGTGTCTTAGAATTCTCTCTAGTTAGCCTTGTGGTTCACCTCTTGTATCCCCCATGTCATTTTTATGTTATCCTTGAGTATCCTTGTTATTATCCCTTGGATTTTTATACCTTTTCTTGTAGCATTGAATATGTTATCTTATGTGGTGTCGGGCCTTGTGTTCATCTCCTAGCATAGAGGGGTGGGCCTAAGGGTTCCACATGGTTGGGTGGTAGTATTAGTTCTTCTCTATCAATTTTTCAGAGTTTGTTCAAGAGCTTCTTGGATAGTCTTGCATCTTCTTCTATGTAGTTTCTTGTTCTTGTCGCTACATGTTTACTAGGATTCATTGTATCATGTTATGTATCTTCATATTGATGTATGATGTAATATTGCAATCTCCTTGAGGAGATTATTGTAAAAAATATATGTAAATATGTCACAATGATTATTTGCGTTGATGCATATAGCCTCGATCAGATAAATTCATATTACTAATGCATATATCAATTAGAGAAATTCATAATACTGAATCACATATCATCGATCAGATTTAAGACACACACACAATGATAATTATTATTATCATCATATTTTTATTAATATATATGATTTTATTATACTCTATATTCTCTTTATGATCAAATTAAACCGATAACTAATGAATCGTTATCAACCCGATAATATTAGTATTGAATTGTAATTGGTATTGGAATCAGTATCAACCTGATAACATTAGTGTTGAATCGTTGTTAATATTGAATCGGTATTAAACCGATAATGAATCTCAATTCTTTGTGTTACCATAGGGTGTGACAATTAGTCATGCCTATGATAGGCATGACTCCTCAAGGAGTCATGTATATCATAGATGTGACTCCTCAAGGAGTCACGTCTATCATATACATGACTCCTCAAGGAGTTGCATCTATTGTAGACATGGCGGATCACTGCCATGCACATATATATTAATCAGCCTATTCAATACAAACACCAAAATTAATAAGTGTGAATTATATTGAACAACGATCAATACATATATTTCTTCATTGCAATTTTAATCATAGTTGAACTACAAGTTCATTTCAAATTATGTACATTTAGTTCTTCTACTCCTGCAAATACCATTAACATTGTTAGAATCAAGATATATACACACATATATATATATATATATATATATATATATAATTAGCATTGAATTTTTATATAAAAGAATAAATTAAAATTTCAATAATTTGGACTTGAAATAACATGGTATCAGAGCTCTGGTAAAGGCAGATCCAAGAAGCTCTCAAACTTGAGAAATTCAATATCAATTGTAATATATATCACATTTCTATGGAAAGCGCTATCAGATTTGAGGATGGGCTTGAAGGAGGAAATAAATTCTCTTCATGGAAATTCAGAATTAAAATGATTCTAAGAGAAAATAAAGTCAAGTCATTCATAAAAGAGGAGAAAGAAGAGCCAGAGAATGATCCTGAGAAATCCAATTGGATTGAAGGAAATGAAAAAGATATGAAGATCATAGTTGATGGTGTTAGAGATCATATAGTGCCGATCTTGACAAAATTGAGACTATCTATCATATGTTTAAATCACTTGAAAGAATGTATGAGATAAACAATGCTAGCAGAACCCTAGCCCTAAAGAGGGAAATCAATCATATAAGTATGAACAAAGGTGAATCCATCAATGCATACTTTATGATGATATCTGCTCTAAGGGATGAATTGTCAATACTTGGATATGTAATTCAGAGAAAAGAAGTAACACTTAATGCACTAGATGACCTACCAAAAACTTGGGAGATTTTTGTTCAAGGCTTTAGTGCAAGGTCTAAATATCCAAACTTTGATCAAATAAGGTCAGATTTTCTTCAGAAAGAGTCAGGACAAAACAAGAAAAGGATCAAACAAAACAACATAGATGAGGATATTCATATGTTAAATGTAAAATCTCACAAGAAAGGAAAGAAGAAAAACTTTAAGAAGAGAACCATCATGGAAAAGGTTCATCTAAGAAAGATGTTTCTCACATTCAATGTTTCAGATGTGATCAATATATGCATTATGCAGCTAGATGTCTAGATAGAATTAAACAACAAGCTACATTTGCCAAAGTGAAAAGAAATAAAAGGGAGCATGATTCAGAGAAACATGTAATCTAATCTGTTCTCTCTAATCAAGTATCCAACAAATATAATACTTGGATCATAGACAGTGGGTCATCAAGACACATCACTGGGCATAGAGAACTATTAGAATCTATGGTAGAAGAAAGTTATGAAGAGGTAACCATTGGAGATGAATCTGCACATCCAGTAAAAGGTGTTGGGACCTGCACCATTAAGTTTAAGTCAAGCATGTCTATCCAACTCACTAGAGTTATTTTCATTCCAGGAATCAATAGGAACCTAGTCTCCATATCTACACTTGAGGATAATGGGTATAAAGTAACCTTCATGGATAGAAAGGTGTTGGCATGGCCAAAGAATTCTTATATCAAGAAATATATAACCATAGGGCATAGAAAAGGCTACTTGTATGCGGTATGTATTGAACCTAATCTTGCCTTAATTCATGAAATTGTAGACTCTAATGAGATATGACATAGAAGATTAGGACATTTAAATGTTTGCACCTTATCTTCCATGGAAAATTTAGTCACCAACTTACCTAAGTTAAAAAATATCATTCAGGTACTTGTAAGGGGTGTGTCCTAGGAAAAAATACTAACGATTCTTTTCAAAGTATTTCTAGTAAAACAAGTAATGTCTTAGAACTAGTTCACTCTGACCTATGTGGACCCATGTCTGTACCTTCTGTGGGAGGGTTTCTCTATTATGTCATATTTGTTTATGATTTCTCCAGAAAGAACTGGATCTACTTCCTCAAATGTAAAGAATCAGAAGAGATCCTTAGGAAATTTAAGGAGTTCAAATCCTTCTCTGAAAAATGCTCTGGGAAGAAAAAAACCCTAAGAACTGATAATGGGAGGGAATACACCTCTAAAATTTTTAGATAATTATGCAAAGAAGCTGGGATTAAGAGGGAGCTCACTATTCCTTACAACCCTAAAAAAATGGGTTTGCTGAGAGCAAAAATAGAACTATTGTAGAAGCAGCTAAAGCCATGCTCCTTGATCAAAATTTAGAAACCTATGTTTGGGAAGAAGCCTCCAACACTGTTGTATACATAAAAAATAGATGTCCTTGCTCCCATATTGAAGAAAAAACCCTTGAAGAAGTTTTCACATGTATAAAGCCAAATATCACTCACTTAAGGATATTTGGATGCCATGTTTATTTTCATGTACCTAAAGAGAAAACAACAAAACTAGAACCTTCTAGAAGAAAAGGAATCTTTGTTAGGTATAGTGAAACTTCTAAAGCCTATAGATTATTTGTACATGGACATAGCAATATTGAACTCAGTAGAGATGCAATATTTGAGGAAGACCTATCTTTTAAAAGGACTAGAAATTCTATTGAGTCAGAAAGTAATACTCCACCTTCAAACCTAGAAGAGGATCTTGCTCCTGAGATTCAGAGGGAGTATCTTGAAGAGGATAAAAATGAAGTACAAAATCACATCAAGAGAATCTTAAGAAAATAGCACTTTGGGCCACGAAAAAAATGGAAGAAGTGAAGAAGTATGCAACTCCTTCAGGGACTTTTAGAGAAAGTAAAAGACCCTGAAGATTTTTCAGCTATGTGGCTTTAATGAATGATCTCTCTAAGTCTGAACCTTCTAATGCATCAGCAACCCTCAAACACAAAGTATGGAAGGATGCCATGACAGAAGAATGCCATTCTATCTAAAAAAATGATGTTTGGGAAGTTGTTCCTAGGCCAAAGGAAAAATCTATTGTTTCATCCAAGTGGCTATTCAAAATTAAGTATGTTGTAGATGGAAGTATAGAGAAGCATAAATCTAGATTTGTTGCTAGAGGTTTCTCATAGAAAGAAGGAATTGCCTAAAAGAAACATTTGCACCTATCACAAGATATAGCTTAGCCAGAGCAGTTCTAGCCATCACAATAGCTAAAGGATGGAAAGTTCATCAGATGGATGTAAACATTGCATTCCTAAATGGGAAAATAGAGGAAGAAGTCTACTTAGAGAAACCAAAAAGATTTAAGATTCACACTACAAAATCTCATGTGTGCAAATTGTAGAAAGCTCTCTATGGACTTAAATAGGCCCCCAAGGTATGGTATGAGAGAATCGATAGCTATCTCATGGATTTGGGATTTTCTAAGAATGATGCAAATTCAAATCTATACTTCAAGAAAATCAAAGGTGATATGTTAATGTTAATCTTATATGTTGATGATTTGTTAATTATAGGATAAGATCACCTTATTGATCAAGGTAAAGAAGACCTTGCTAAAGAGTTTGAAATGAAGGACTTAGGCCTTCTACATTACTTCCTTGGATTGGAAGTTTGGAAGAATTTAGAAAACGTTGTGCTTAATCAAGGAAAGTACACCTTGGATATATTGTGAGGCCTACCCCAGCCTGTCATAGATTAGCATTACATTGCATTTCTTTTCTATACTGTATAGTTGATACTGATTTTATTATAGTTGGACTTTTGGGACACGCGTATTACTTTATGGATCTGTTGAATCCTTTACTTGTATGCACCACCTGATTATGTAGTCAGGGAACCTTTGTGATATTTAAGTTAGTAATGCAGATTTTAGTTATGATTTATTTTTGATGATGCATTACATTTAATTAGTATGAAGATGTTATCATAATGTAAAATGGTTTAGTGAAATCATGTTATGCTTATTTAATTAAATGCAGATAATGATTTACTTTCGAAAGAGATATTGTATAAATGCAAGTGTTAATGCAAGATTAATTTTGTTATGATATATATGATGTTTTATTGGACCTATTGATGCGTGCAATGAGTGTGCAAGAATAGTGACCATGGTACTAAATGGGGATTCAGGAATGAACCTATGTTATAACTGTAATGCTAAGGTTCTATCTATAAAAAGAGACATGGACCTCCTTGTATTGTTCTTTTTATTTGTAAACGTGTTAAGTGTGGTTGTATTTAATTTAATTTAGTAAATGTGTAAGAAAGTCATGCTTATGTAATATTGTTGTGTCACTTGACACATGTGCACTCTATATGTTAGCATGGATAGTAGATGTGACTAAGTATAGGCTTAACTCTAACCTAGGAGGTTACCTAGTGTAGTACCCAAGCTTACTTGAGTTAGGAAACTTCTAGATGGGTCAACTTGACTTGGAACTCATGAGTTTACTTTGGGTAGAGTTTAGGAGGGTCTTCTGGGCTTCCAAAGGGTAACTAGGGTAAAAACTAAATACCCCACTTGGTACCTTAGGGGTTAGGGGTCATGTGCAGCCCATTAAGAGCCTTAAAACTCATTTATGTCAGCCCTAAAGCCTTCATTTTGAAAAGTGGCAAATTTGGAGAGTTGGAAAAATTTGGTTCAGCTATCCCTCCTTTCCTTGTTTGCATTTAACTCCATTTATGGAGAGGAGATGCAAGTGGGAGATGGGATGGGTTAGGGTCTCCTCCTCATTAATGAGGTCCTTATATTTTAGGAGAAGGCCTATATAGGGAAGTGTCTAGTGGGAGCTTGGGTTGTTCACCCACTCTCTACCTTTAGAGACATTTTCAGTTTAGAAGGAGAAAACTTGGAGAAGGAAGAGGATTGGAATGAAAATCTCATCACAAGTCAGCATCCATTTTTATTTAGCTTGGATTGAGGTTGGCCTATTAGATTATTTATACATGTAAAAAGATTAGAGATCCATTATTGGAGTCTTGTATGTAGTTGGATATTTCTTGTAAGTTTTCTTTTGTTTATGGTTAAGTTGTGTTTATTTTGTGCTTATGCTTGTTTGGGAGTCTTCAAGGCACACTCACCCTGGGGAGGGTAGAGTAACCTTGAAGGGGTGATAGGTTGAGACACTAGGTAGTGTAGAGTCTCCCATGTGTGGAGGGAAAGACATGGGTGTTTTGGTCCCCATGATGCCAAGCAAACGTGAGGGAACTAGGGGGTCATAAGGAGAAGTTTTAATGGCTGGAGGGCAAGGTTATTTTTGTATTTTGGGGAATTTTTTTTGTTGAAGTACATGTGTGGCTTTATGTTAGTATTTTTTTCTTTGGCTTTTCCTCCTAAGCTAGTCCACTATCACCCTATTTTTTTGACGGCCTCTTGGAGACCTTCTTGTTGTAAGCTTGGGAAGGAATTTTCTGTTGAGTTGATGGTTGTGTCAGTATTGTGCTTTATTGTTTGTTACCCATTCTTCTCTCAGATCCCTTAGCTTGGGGATGGCCTGAAAAAGGCCTAGGTTGGGAGGTGAGCCTCCATGGTCAGCCTTAACATTTCACAAGTTTTTAGATGGAGCATGGAAGGCTTTTGTGCATTTTGGAGTTGTTGAAAACCACCACCAAGTGGTATGTTGTTCTAGTTATGTAGTTGATTTTGTTTTCAAGTCCATAATGTTTATATGGAGCTTTGTAACTATAAGAAAGGTAGCATAGATGTATGTAAGCCTTCTACTAGATAGATAATAATGAAAATATTTTCCATTATGTTCTAAATGAGTTGTATATTTCTATGAATCCCTTGATTTGTTATGAGAGTTGTATTTATTTATTTTTCTATAGTTAAATTACTATAAAAGTTTCATCCTATTCTTGTAAAATAATGTCAATCTAATTCGATAGAAAATGTAATGTTACTGATTTACAAAGTTTTATTGAAGAGTATAGTTGATTATTTAATTTGGTTAAACTAGTGATCTTGAAAGATTATAGACTAATTTCCTAGTTAATGCATATACTCTTTTGTAATTAAAAGGAGTAATTGATAGTTATATAAAAAATACTTCTAATTGCAATAAAGTAGAATTTTACCTTATTATTTTTGATGAATATAGGCCTTTTCTATTAATATAACAAAAGAGTACAATATTCACAAAAAAGGACCGGGGGATAGAATGTTCAAACCTACTTAATTCATTTATAAGGATTGTTTATAGCAATAATAACATCTTAGGTTTATATATATATATATATATATA
>MU223225.1:11353967-11366329 GCA_018584345.1 Thuja plicata
CACTTCAGAAGAGTGAAAATTTGGGGTACCAGTCCCAGTGGTTTTTCCCTTAACAGGGTTTCCACGTTAAAATCCTTGTGTTATGTGTGTATGGTTTATTACTTTATTGTTTTACATTTCACATATGATTTTATGGATTGACTGGTATACTCTGCATATTTACTAAGTATCGGTAAATAAGTTTTACTGCTTATTGATTATTAAGGAGAAGAAGGACAGACAAGGTAAACTGAGAGACAGTTATTTATTTCAAGTATTTCAAAGGCATACATCTTGTAGGGACTTAATAATCTGAGGTGTATTAGTTAGTGGATTGAAGTTTAAAAGGATAAATTCTTGAGGCCACTGATTCACCCTCCCCCTCTCAGTTATTAATAACATTTAGTACATCTTCACTCAGTCAAACCTAAATGCTCGACAAACGATATGGATGGAGTTCTTATGTAAATATAATTTTGGTGTCCATTACATCAAGGGGAAAGAGAACATAGTCCCAGCTGCCTTTAGTAGGAGATGACATGAGCTTTCTTTTATGACCATAGGGATAGATTTGAGTGATCACATTCTTCATCACTTACATGAGTATGAGATATATGCAGAAGTTTGCGAGATGATTCGATCTTAGAGACCCCTTGAGGGGAAGTTTTCAGAGTACTCATTAGAGTCAAATGGACTCTTATGTTATAGAGGATGCATATATATACTTTTTTCCAGAGGATTTCATCAGTTTTTTATGCTAGAGGCTCATAGAGCCCCTTATGTAGCATATCCTAGAGTTAAGAAGTTGCATGCCAATTTGAGATAGTTCTATCATTGGCCTGGCATGAGATTGCAAATTTTTGAGATGGTAGCTAGATGCCTAGAATTCCAGAGGGTGAAAGAGGAACACCATGGAACACCATCACCAAGGTGGTCTTCTTTAGCCTCATGAGATACCAGTGTCAAAGTGGGACACCATTTCTATGGACTTCATAGTTTGTCTTCCTATGTCATCTCATTGTCATGATGCTATCATGGTAATATTGGACAAGTTGACCAAGGTGGCTCAATTTTTACCCGTGCGTATGACGTTTACCACATCATCAGTGTCACAACTGTTCTTGCAAGATATAGTCAGAATTCATGGCATACCTCATAATATCATATAAGATAGAGATTATCTCTTCACTTCATCCTTTTGGAGAGAACTTCAGGAAGCTATGGGCACTAGGCTCAATTTCAGTACAACCTACCACCTTGAGACAGATGGATAGACCAAAAGTGTCAATCAAGTGTTAGAAGACATGCTACACATGTATGTGATGGACCATCAGACCCGCTAGGAGGAATACCTACACCTAGATGAGTTTTCCTATAACAACGGGCACCATTCATCCTTGGGTATGCCTCCCCAACAGGCTCTTTATGGTAGATCGTGCAGGACCCCACTCAGTGGGGATAGGATCGAGGATAGAGTTTATATTGGTCTTGATCTAGTTAGAGATATGGAGAAGCAGGTGACGTTGACTAGGCAATGTCTCAAAGAGGCTTAGGATATACGAAAGAAGTATGCAAATGTGAAGAGGATAGATCAAGCCTACTTGGTTGGAGATAGGGTATTATCTAGAGTGCAACTGCATAAGATTCCAATCCATTTTGGAAAGTTCTCTAAGCTCAAATCTCAATTTGTTGGACCTTTCAAGATCCTTGAGAGGATAGGACCAGTTGCATACCGTTTAGCTTTCTCAACTAGCCTTACACGCATCCATGATGTGTTCCATGTTTTATTCTTGTGGAAGTATATATATGATGAGTCTCATGTGATAGATTGGGATGCCTTGTAGGTGGAGTCCAATGGAAAGTTGTCTTTGGAGCCCATTTGTATATTGGCTCGATGGGCGTTGGCCCTTCGAGGCTGAGAGATGGACTAGGTTAGGGTCTAGTAGGATTTTTATAACAAGGTTACAGCTTCTTGGGAGGATACAACATAGATGAGGTAACAGCTACCCCACCTCTTTGATGAATTCCAAGAGGATGTTCATTCCTAGAGGGGGTGGATGTGAGTTCTACCCCAGCCCATCATAGATTAGCATTGCATTTATTTTCTATACTCTATAGTTCAGACTGATTTTGTTATAGTTGGACTTTTGGGACACATGTATTACTTTATGGATCTATTGAATCCTTTACTTGTATGTACCACCTAATTATGTAATCAGGGAATCTTTGTGATACTTTATGTTAGTAATGTAGATTTTAGTTTTGATGATGCATTAAATTTAATTAGTATGAAGATGTTATTATAATGTAAAATGGTTTAGGGAAATCATGTTATGCTTATTTAATTAAATGAAAATAGTGATTTAATTTCAAAAGAGATATTGTATAAATGCAAGTGTTAATGCATGATTAATTTTGTTATGATATATATGATGTTTTATTGGACCTATTGATGTGTGCAATGAGTGTGCAAGAACAGTGACCATGGTACTAAAGAGGGATTCAGGAATGACCCTATGTTATCACTGTAATGGGAAGGGCCATCTATAAAAAGAGACATGGACCTCATTGTATTGTCTTTTTTGTTTGTAAAAGTGTGAATTATGGTTGTATTTAATTTACTTTAGTAAATGTGTAAACAAGTCATGCTTATGGAATATTGTTGTGTCACTTGACACATGTGCACTCTATATGTTAGCATGGATAGTAGATGTGACTATGTATAGGCTTAACTCTAACCCGGAAGGCTACCTAGTGTAGTATCCAATCTTACCTTGAGTTAGGAAACTTCTAGATGGGTCAACTTGACTTGGAATTCATGAGTTGACTTTGGGAAGAGTTTATGAGGGTCTTTTGTGCTCCCATAGGGTAACTAGGGTCAAAACTAAATACCCCACTTGGTACCTTAGGGGTTAGGGGTCATTTTTAGCCCATTAAGAGCCTTAAAAATCATTTATGTCATCCCTAAAGTCTTCATTTTGAAAAGTGGCGAATTTGGAGAGTTGGAAAACTTTGGTTAAGCTATCCCTTCTTTCCTTGTTTGCATTTAACTTCATTTATGGAGAGGAGATGCAAGTTGCAGATGGGATGGGTTAGGGTCTCCTCCTCATTAATGAGGTCTTGATATTTTAGGAGAAGGCCTATATAGGGAAGAGGCTAGTGGGAGCTTGGGTTGTTCACCCACTCTCTACTTTTGGAGACATTTTCCATATAGAAGGAGAAAACTTGGAGAAGAAAGAGGATTGGAAGGAAAATCTCATCACAAGCCACCATCCATTTTTCCATAGCTTGGATTGAGGTTGGCCTCTTAGTTTAAAGTAGAATTGTTATTATTTATACATATAAAAAGCTTAGAGCTCCATTAATGGAGTCTTGTATGTAGTTGGATATTTCTTGTAAGTTTTCTTTTGTGAATGGTTAAGTTGTGTTTATTTTGTGCTTATACTTGTTTGGGAGTCTTCAAGGCACACTCACCCTGGGAAGGGCAGAGTAACCTTGAAGGGGTGATAGGTTGAGACACTAGCTAGTGTAGAGTCTCCCATGTGTGGAAGGAAAGACATTGGTGTTTTGGTCCCCATGATGCCAAGCAAGCCTGAGAGCACCAAGGGGTCATAAGGAGAATTTTTGATTGCTGGAGGCCATGGTTCTTTTTGTATTCTGGGAAAGTTGTTTTGTTCAATTCCATGTGTGTCTTGATGTCATTATTTTGTACTTTTGCTTGTCCTCCTAAGCTATTCCACTATCACCCCATTTTTGTGAAGGCCTCTTGGAGACCTTCTTGTTGTAAGCCATGGTAGGGAATTTTCTGGTGAGTTGATGGTTGTGTCATTTTTGTGTTTTACCATTTGTTACATGTTCTTATCTTGTATCCCATAGCTCGGGGGTGACCTTGCAAAGGCCTAGGATGGGAGGTGAGCCTCCATGGTCAACCTTATCATTTCACAAGTTTTCAGATGGAGCATGGAAGACTTTTGTGTATTTTAGAGTTATTTTTTAAAATCACCACCAGGTGGTCTTTTGTTCTAGTTATGCAGTTGATTATGTTTTCAAGCCCATAATGTTTATATGGAGCTTTGTAATTATAAGAAAGGTAGCAGAGATTGATCTAAGTTTTCTACTAGATAAATAATAATGAAAAGATTTTCCATTATGTTCTAAATGAGTTGTATATTTTTATGAATCCCTTGATATGTTATGAGAGTTGTATTTATTTATTTTGATATAATTAAATAACTATAAAAGTTTCATCCTATTCTTGTAAAATAAGGCCGATCTAATTCAATTGAAATGTTATGTTATTGATTTACAAAGTTTTATTGAAGAGTATAGTTGTTTATTTAATTTGGTTAAACTAGTGATCTTGGAAGATTATAGACTAATTTCCTAGTTAATGCATATGCTCTTTTGTATTTAAAAGGAGTAATTGATAGTTATGTAAAAACTACTTCTAATTGCAATAAAGTAGAATTTTACCTTATTAAAATTGAGAGAATATGAATGTTCAAACCTACTTAATTCATTTATAATGATTGTTTATTGTGATAATAAGATCTTATATATATATATATATGTTGATCTCTAAGTTTTGTTGATCATTAGTGTCCCACACTTAGTCATTTATCTAGGAAGTTTAGCCACTCATCACTGCGGTCGAGCTATCCAGTATAGGCTGAGCTATCTGGCATAGTTGTTGCTAAGCAGATAATAGTTACCGAGTCAGACGGTCACCAAGTTAAGTCCATGCCAAGTGACATAGTCTTTTTGTGTCGAGCAAGACAGTTTTGTTATGCATGTCACAAATGACACCAATTTCAAGGTAAACTATTTTTGGTTGACTTATCTAAGCATTTAATATTTTCAACAGGATAATTATGCATTTAATTATTTGATCCCACTACGTGGCATGGATCCAATCAGAAAATTGGATTGCCCAAGCGGCATAAGCATTTGATCCTGATTGTTGATCTAGATCTAATTGACATATGCGTAAAGTATATCAAGATTGCTTCTTAACCTAATTTAATATAGTGAGAGAGGGTGTATGCGTACATGAGAGATGTGCGAAGGGTTGTTTTGAGAGAAGAAGCATAGATCTAGTAGAGTAAAAGTGGAGTGAGCAGCAGAGTAAAGATATATCAGATTATTAGATCAGAGAAGGTATTGAAAAGAGGAGATCCATTATCAGCATCAGAGTGCATATCAAAGGATTAGATCTTGAGACATTCTAATAGGTATATTAGGTGAAATCTCTTAATAGAGTGGTTCTAACAGACCTTTCTAAACCTCTTAGCCGAGTTCTTATTTTTTTGTAAGTTTAAATACTTTTACAAGGTATATTGTAATGATCTATAGCTCTTAACCGGGCAGAGCTTTAACCAGGTAGATTACATATTGTGATCAAAACTTTGTAGCCCTAATAGGCACACTTTATTTCTATAGTAGTGAAGATTTTTGTGGGTGTCATCCCCACCCCATTTTTACCTTATTGGGTTTCTGGGTTACCAAATTCTATGTATTGTGTTATTTATTTACTGTCATGGATACTACTAGATGAAAGATCAATTACAGTTATGTATGGTGTTGATCAGTTTGTTTTAAGTGTTAAAAGTTGAATATCTGATTCACCCCCCTCTCAGTATCTCACTTTCCCAATATTGTATTTCCAAAAATTGGTATCAGAGCACAGTTCTCCTAAAAAAGGTTTTAATTAGCTTGAGAGTACAAATCTGGAGATGGATATTTACAAATTGGGAAAATTCATTGAGAATAAAAAGAATGAAATTCAGCTAGCATTACATTAGCTTGAGACATCAAGACAGGAATTGAGGAAGTCCTTGATATCTAGGAAAGATTTGGCCAAACAAATGAATGACACTCATTATCAGGAAGAAGACACTGCAAATCTATTTCAGAATGGAAACTCTACTAAGAGCGATGCATCAATCCCAGATCTACTAGAAAGGAACAATACATCGTGTGAAGAAGTTAGAAAATTGAAGAGAGAACAAGAAGCACAAACAGTAAGACTGTGAAGTAGTGGAAAAAAAAAAGAAAGTTGAAGATGAAAAATCTATGGCTGAAGAAGACAAAAAAATGACGACTATCAAACTTGATGAAAGGACACATAAAGTACAAATGATGAAAAATAATCAGGTTGACATGGTGAATCAACTATTACTTGCAAATCAGGAGATCAGTAGGAAAGACATGGAAATTGTGAATCTGAGATCTGAGAATAGTCAATTGAAAAATGAATTGAGATCTGAGAAAGAAGTTAATGAAAGATTGAACAGACCCTATGAAGCTTTAACTCATTTTGAATACTTGATAGAAGCATCAAGGAGATCTAAGGACACTTCTAGATTAGGCCATACTAAACAAAAGACACATTCTAAGAAAGGAGAATCATCTAAGACTGGTGAAAGAAGGAGTGAAAAGTCAAAGAACAACAAGCCTGTATGCCACCACTATGGAAAACCAGGACACGCTACAAACTTCTACCGAAGCAAGAATGGTAAGTCCAATCCTAAACCTAAGTTTAATGGTTATTTCTTTAACTATAAGAATTTTGGACATCAAGCACATGAATGTTGGGCAAAGAAAAATAATGCACCTCCCACACCTAGATTCAATGGGTATTGTTACAACTATAAAAAATTTGGACATAAAGCACAAGATTGCAGATCTAATGCTAAACAACAATGGACATCAAAGACACAAGCAAAATCACCAAGGAAAGGTAACACTTATAATTGGGATTACAACACATGGCATAGTTTTCATTACTGTGGTGAGTATGGGCATGTTCCAGAAAACTGCATAAAGACACATTTCAGAGGAAAATCTAAGAGTTGGATGAATGGAAGCCTAGTTTGCTATAACTGTCTGAAAATTGGTCACACTAGGAAGGATTGCAAGACAAGGGTACTTGCTCCTACTATTGAGGAAATTAGAGCACAAATGAACCAGACATGGGTAAGGAAAAAAAAATAGAGTAGCAGTGAAGCTACTGAAGCCAAAGTCACCCAATCCAATGGATCAGGTGATCACACCATCACTAATTAAGAAAAGGAAGGTATGTAAGGAACTGTGTTTATATCTCATATCTGTTATCAGTTCCTAACATATAAAGTGCAAAAGTCCATATCTGCATATGTTGAGATGCATTAGGACATAATTTTGAAACATGTACCTAGCAAAGTCAATATGCACTATAGGTTCCGACCAACAACATTATTGTATACTGAGACCGAGCTCCTTAGTATGTCGAGATGGTATGGGTTGCAAACAAGAGATAGATGAGTTTTGTGAGTCGGACGAGGATAGTTGTTTGGCACTCACTCAATGGACATAACATTTATTGCAAACCTAACTTTTGACCTTTTGAGCCTATAAAGGAAAGAGCTATTATTTACTCTTTTTACCTTGCGATTGAGAATTTCACAGAGTGTTGGAGCAATTTGCGAACTTGATTACTGCAAAGATCTTTTGAAGATTTCTATAGTGTGCCATCGACTATCCTTAGTAAAAGAATGAATTTCAACATCTGCTGAGGTATTCTATGCACTATCTTTGCAACCCTATTTCTTTCGAAATCATGGTCACTAGTTCTTCCACCATAGTGAAAAGTATGGATGAGGAATTAAAAAAAGTTCAATTGGTAATGAGAAAGATCCGTGCACCTCCAAATTTTTTAGTAGTTCCTGAGAGTGCCATCTAGGGTGATCTGACTGGAGCTCTATCATCAATTCCACCTAAGGTACTCATGTTTCATGATATTAGGTCATGCTATATGTGAAAGATAAATGAAGTTTGAGATCACAAGCTAAGAGAATCTTACAGTAAATTGTGCATAGATGGAGCCCTAAAAGATGAACACAAACATTTAGCTGAGAGAGGGTTAACTCATGCCCTAGATGTTCTGAGGGAGTTCAGAATAGAATGGATCAAGATTGTTCTGAGTCATGTACATGACATGAACATATGGCTGGAAAATGGACCAGTCAAGATAACAAAGGAAATCATCCATCGTGTAACTGGTTATCCAATTCTTAATGGAAAGAGGAAAATGAGATGTCAGAATAAGGAAAACATAGAAGAATTCACTGGAGCCATTTGGAACAAAAGAGGGATGAAAATCTCTACTATTACATATTTGGAGCTTGATTTTGCTGTTAGAGTTATAGCTCATAAGTTTTATCAGTCGATCTGACTGGACAGTGTTGCATGCATTGGAGTCAACCAGGCTTGGAAGATTGTGAAGAAGAATCATACCTATGACCTTGCCGAGATTCAACTAATACAACTAGCCAAGAAACTTGCTTCAATCAGAAAGGAAAAGAACTCAATATGTAAGTTTGGATGTCTGCTCGTTTGCATATTATTCTACATATAAAATACATTTCCTATGTTTGGAAACATTGTGTGGAAAACATACAGACCTATTACATAGAAAATCAATGAATTTATTCATCAATGAGGTGATAACTTTGACAATGTGATGGGAATATATTTTGTTGAATTTAAGAAAAAGATGAGATTAAGGAGTAGAATTCCCAGATCACTAGTTGAGAAACATTATGAGGATGTATGTTTCCTAGTAGACACAAATTTCACCTATGTGCAGGCAGTAGTGCCGAGGGTTTCATGGCTAAGGCCATTACCTTATGAAGTGAATGTTGATGAGACATTAGTAGCAATAAAAACTCTATTGATAGAAGAGATTGATAGTGCAGAAAAATGTTTTGGAAACTATGAAGAAGCTAAATCCAAAATCTCTATGGATTTGAAGGCTAGCACTATGGAGAGAAAAGGGAAAAATATTGTCAAAAATCTGAAGAAGATGGTTGGTATTGAGAGTGATGAAGAAGTTGAGGATGCACCTTTTTTCTTATCAATAGGACATGGAGAAGATATGTCTAGTGAAGAAGAGGAGAGTGAACCTGAAGAGGTCACTGTGAAAGGTAAATGGAAGTAGCCAGTAGTTTCTAAGGCAACTAAACCAAGTCAAGCCAAATCTAAGGCTACCCCTCCTATAGCTAACTAGCATAGGACAAGAGCATCAACTATTTCTATACAAGCTAAGTCAAAAAAGGCATATACAAAGAAGAGTGCTGGTGAAAGCAGTTCATGAAAGAGAAAACAAGTTGGAACTAAGGCACTGGCGAGCAAGCTTGTCAGGAGACCGAGGAGGAAACTAATCTTGGAATAAGAAGAAGATGAGGAGAAGACAGATACTGATGAACCTAGCAACATACCTACAACATCACTTAAACCAATGACCAATATTGATGAGGTATGTAAGAACCTAAGAAGTAATGCTGGTTTAGCAGGATTTAAGTTTATCAAGTATGAGAAACAAAGCATAGCTAACAAGCATAAGGTTCAGGAAGCATTACTAGATATGATGTGTACATACAAGATGACACCTATAGAGATAGGAAATCTTATTCCTACAGAGCTTTATGATATTTTATCACAAAAATGGCAGTATGATTTAATGACTAAAAGAAAAATAAGGGAAGGAACACTAGCTAAGGTCATTCCTGATCTAACCAAGAAAAATATAGATAAATTCATAGAACAATATCAGAGGAAGTTTATTCCTAAAAAAAGAGCCTATGCAATTATGAAGAATGATGTTGAAGGTGTAGTTCAATAGAGCACCATAATATGGAAGGAAACCTTTGGGTTAATTACTAAGAAGGCCGATGAGAAAGGTGAAGGCACCTTAGAGCCTAAAGAAATGGAAGACCAAACTATTACTGATCAAGCAGAAACTGAGACAGAACCCCAAAATGAAATAGGTGATGTGAAAATTAAAGATTTAACAATGGATAGTCCCATTGACACTAAACTTGGAGAGGATAGCAATGTGGATGTTGAGGATCAGAATGAGCTGGTAGACACAGGTATCCAATCACCTATTCATACAACTGAGGTTGAGGCAGAGATAGAAGGAGAAAAGGAGGTAATCAATACTAATCCACCTATTTTAGAGGTTGTACAAACATTTTTAGAGAGTAGAGATAAGATGGAGGAAATTGCAAATAAGCCTATAGAACACGAGGCTATACAAGTGTTGGTGGATCTACCACACTCTGCAACATCTACTCTAACTGGACCCAAAATAGCAAGAATACCTGAACCGTAGGAAATCTTAACTCAGATGAAGGCAGCAATTGAAATTGATACTGACAAAGGAAAAGATATCACAGAACCTGAGTCGAGTATCAGCTCAACTGAGATTAAAAGGAGGAAGTTAAACAAGAAAAAGTCACCCAGCTTAAATGTCACATTGGATGAAGTCATTGTGATTCCTAAATGGGATCCTGAGAGTTTGACATATGAGCAAATTTAGACCCTTCAAGACCTATTGAAGAGGAAGAAGAGGCAAGGGGAAATGAAGAGGGAAAAAAAGTAGAAGCAAGTTCTGTATGACATAAAGGATATTTTTGTTCAAGCTTTTGAGATGGAAGATGAAAATCAGAAAGCACCAATACTAGAATAGTTAGTTCATATTGTGCAGAAAGTTACTGATGAAAATATTGAGGAAAATGAAAAATTGATGCAATGGTTTGAGAGAAGATTTGAGAACAAAGTCTTGGAAAAGATATCTGGAGAGATTTCCATAACAAACAGGTTGAACTTTCTTCTCTTGTTTAGATTCTTGAAGAAGTTGAAAATAATGTCTTTTCATTATACAAAATATTATGTGATGATACATTCTTTACAAAGGAGAATCAATAGCTTATTGAGAAGTTGCATTTAGATATGAAGTCAATAGCAAGTTCATTGAGCATGGATGCTAGTTCTAGCACCATACATTTTGATAGATTGACTCATGCACAGAGGAGATTAGTTGAGCTTATAGCTGAAGATGGCTGAATTAGGGCCAAACTAATAACAATTTAGGCTAATTTAATACCTCATCTGGAGGTTATTCAGAAGGAACTTACAGCTGTAAGAGAATTGGTCAAGAGAGACTCTCATCTCTCTACTGTAGATAGTTTGGTAAGTCTATCTTCCGAGCTAGAAGTTAAGTTGCAGGTTATGAAGTTTGTTAAGGATAGTTGGGATACATCTTTTGCATTGATTTTACAGCTTCATAAACCATTTTTGGACAAATACAACTTAACCCCTGCAGTTATCCATGACAAAAACAAGGGTAAACAGGACAGGAAACATGCAAAGGAAAGGAATCAGAAAAAGATGTACAACACCAAGTATAAATATTTTTTGCTAAAGGCATGCATATTATATAGATAATGTATGAAGTATGAAGTATAATCTAAGGGGGAGTACATTGTGTACTTAGGAAAATTGTGTGGATGTAATAGAAATGATAAGTTTTTTTGCCACTAATATCAAAGGGGGATATTGTTGATCTCTAAGTTTTGTTGATCATTAGTGTCCCACACTTAGTCATTTATCTAGGAAGTTTAGCTTGTCATCACTATGGCCAAGCTATCTAGTATAGGCCAAGCTATCTAGCACAGTCATTGCTGATCACATAATAGTTTCTGAGTCACACGGTTACCAAGTTCAGTCCATACCGAGCGACATAGTCTTTTTGTGCCAAGCAAGATAATTTTGTTATGCATGTCAGAAATGACACCAATTTTGAGGTAAACTATTTTGGGCTGACTTATCTAAGAATTTAATGTTTTCAATGAGATAATTATGCATTTAATTATTTGATCCTGCTACGTGGCATGGAGCCATTCAAAAAATTGGACTGCCCAAGTGGCATAAGCATTTGATCCTGATCGTTGATCTATATCTAATTGACAAATCTGTAAAGTATATTAAGATTGCTTCTTAACCTAATTTAATATAGTGAGAGAGCGTGTATGTGTACATGAGAGATGTGTGAAGGGTTGTTTTGAGAGAAGAAGCATAGATCTACCAGAGTGAAAGTGCAGTGAGAAGTAGAGTAAAGATATATCAAATTATTAGATTAGAGAAGGGATTGAAAAGAGGAGATCTGTTATCAGCATTAGAGTGCATATCAAAGGATTAGATCTTGAGACATTCTAACAGGTGTGTCAGGTGAAATCTCTTAATAGAGTGGTTCTAACAGACCTTTCTAAACCTCTTAGCCGAGTGCTTACTTTGTTGTAAATTTAAATCCTTTTACAAGGTAGATTGTAATGATATGTAGCTCTTAAATAGGCAAACCTTTAACTAGGTAGATTACATATTGTGATCAAAACTTTGTAGCCCTAACAGGCACACTTTATTGCTGTAGTAGTGAAGATTTTTGTGGGTGTCACCCCCACCCCAGTTTTACCTTATTGGGTTTCTAGGTTACCAAATTCTGTGTATTGTGTTATTTATTTACTGTCATGGATGCTACTAGATGATAGATCAATTACAGTTAT
>MU223225.1:11367104-11377770 GCA_018584345.1 Thuja plicata
ATTTTTGATCAGATTTTATTAAATGGCCCTTGTTCCTCAATTGGTGCAAGGTGATAAAGGAATCATAATTTCATACACATTATTCTATTTGTATCTCTCTTCTTCTATATGTTGTTACACATTATGTCATTCATTTGTCATTGTTTGTACATGTGCCTTTGTGTTGTCTTCTTGGGATGATCCAAAATGATAGCTACCTATTCTTTTTGGTCTTTGTGATGCCCGCCTAAAAATACTCTCCTTTGTCCCTCTTATGTGCCTTTCTTCCACTGTTCTTGTATTTCTACTACCTTTGTGGGATGATCATAGTTCTTTTGACATAATTTTGATATACATGAGTTATCATTGTTGGAAATATTCAATGATAACAATTCTTGTTTTGTCATTGATGTCAAACCTTAACTAGTGAGACTATTGCTATATTTTTCAGTACTATATCTATTGATTGATGAAGAAGATTTGAAGAAAAGGATAACAAGAAGACCGAGGGAAACAATTGAGTTATGGGTAAACACAAGGGTACTTAATCATTTGGCACATTGGCAAAGTGATATGTTGTTTATCTTTCACTGACAGTTCACTGAGAAGTTGATGCCGAGCAATGCAAAGTCAATGTCGATCAAAGACAGTGATGGATGAGCACCAGTGAAATGCCAAGGAATATAGAGGCGACTAAGTGGAAGAACACAGTGTTGGCCAAGAAACAGTATTTTTGTAATTGATGAGATTTGAGATCTCTGGCTGACATAATTGAATTTATTGGAATATGTGAAGTTTATTATGGATAATTAATTTTGGTCCACATTAATTAAATGCACAAGAAATCGTTATCAATGCATGGATTCAAGATTTAATTGGTGATTGTATTGGAGAAATAAATTAAATGTAATGATGGAAAGATCTGTTGGATCTGACCTAACCCGAGATCTATGATCTTGATTAAGCGGTAAAAGATTTGTCAGACCTAGATGAAGAGGTATATGATAACCTCAAGGGGTTATTCATGAAGGATTAAATTTAAGAAGTTGCATACAAAAGGATTGCATGGTTAATTGACCGATTGGCATGATCTAGCAAAGAAGGCTGAGTAGAGAAGCAGAGAGAGATTGCTTGATAGAGTTCCAAGAAGATCTGGAATTTGAGATGAGAATGGAGGCTACTCAGTAAATTAGCATTAGAGCTGAATTGGATTTGGATTTGCAAAGTAAGTTGTGTGTATTAGATTAAACCTGTTGATTACTTTCTAACCATTGTATCAGTTCAAATCCTTTAACCAGGTTGACCTGACAGTCATTGTATAAATCATTTGAGCAAGGTGACATTCTGATTGGAATGTTCCAAGTCCTCTAACAAGGCCACTCCTGATAGGGTGTTTAAATCCTTTAACCAGGACACATTTGACAGTGTGTTTTGTAACCTTTAACAAGGTTATCTCCTAATAGAGCTCGCTTTAGAAGAGTGAAATTTTGGTAGCATGTTACTCATGTTTTTTTCCATATTGGGTTTTCACGTTAAATCATGGTGTCAAAATGTGTGAATGTTTATGTTATGTTTTACTGTTAAGTCTCTGCAAGCTTAAATCATTAGTACAGTAAACTGCACACTCTTATGTTATTGTTTCCGAGTAGATCTAAGTTGTTAAAAGTGGTATAAATTTTTATTGTTACATCAGGACCTGAGGATAACTGATTCACCCCCCTCTCAATTATTCTGAACTCATTCTAACAATTAGTATCAGAGCTTAGTTCTCTTGAAAATAGTTTGAAGGTACTTGGAGCTAAAGATCAAGATGTATAAAAGGGAGGTACTAAAGTTGAACAAGGATAAATTTCCTGCATGGCAAAGTTTGATGAAATTTCATCCTGCTGGTATTGGTGATTCTGCCAAACTTTATGTTGATCAAGAATATGTAGCCCCTATAGGAGTTCTCAATGCTACACAGTTAAGAGAAAAGAAAGAACATAATCAAGCAATGTTGGAGATTGCATCATCCCTAAAATATCATGAGTTTGAAGACATAAAGGACTATACAAGTGCAAAGAAAATGTGGGATGCCCTTGAAACCATCTATGGAGGTCACACAAATGTTCTAAGAGCCAAATTTGAAAGCTTGAGTGGTAAGTTTGATGAAATGAAAATGCAAGAAGGAGAAAATATAGGTCAATATTATGGTAGGATAAAGAAAGTTGTAAATGCTATTAGAGGAGCTAAAGGAACCATTGATGATAACACCATCATGAGCAAGGTATTGAGAACACTTCTTCCTATTTATGCTACTAGAGCATCTGCAATTCAAGAATTGAGATGTACTCCTAACAACAATTTGACTCTAAAAAGTTTTACAGGCAGACTTACTACATTTGAGATGTCAAATTTTGATAACTATACTCTGCAAGCCATTGAATCTGCATTCAAGTCCTAGATGGTCCTCAACAAATCAAACAAAGGAAATAAATGTGTGGATAGTAACAATGACACTTCTGATGATGATCTAGAAGAACTTGAGGCACTTATGGCAAGAAGACTATCTAGAGGAAAAGGAAAATTCAAAGGGAAACTTCCTATTATTTGTTTTTCATGTAACAAAGTTGGTCATATTGCTGCAAGATGTCCTGATAAGAATGAAAAAGATGAAAGAAGATACAACAAGTATAAAGATAGAAAGGATGACCAAGACTTCAGGAAGTACAAGGACTACAAATACAAAGGTAAGAAATCTTGCTATATAGCTAAAGAAGCTTCTGATAATGAATATGATAAATCTGATGAAAATGTTATAGAAGTTGTGTATGTTGCAATGAAAGATGATTCTGATGATGATGAGAAAACTGCACTAATTTCTTATATGAGTAAAGGTGATCATTGGATTATTGATAGTGGTTTTTCACATCACATGACCGGTGATAAAGAAAAATTTGAAACCTTAGATCAGTGTAAAGGTGGTTATGTTAAATTTGGAAATGATACACCGTGTCATGTTAAAGGGAAAGGATCAATTCAATTGACTGACAAAATCAAATGTGATGATGTATATTGGGTTGGTGATCTTAAGTATAACTTATTGAGTGTTGCACAACTGAATAATTTTGGTTATAGAGTTGAATTCCATCATAGGAAAGAAAATATCTATGATGCCAATGGAGAATTAGTTGGAAGTAGTGAGTAGACAAAAGGTAACTTGTTTTATCTAGACTTAGCTGAAGAGACATGCCTGATTGCACAATATAGTGATGTTTGGTTATGGCATAAAAGGTTGTGTCATGTAAACTTTGATAACTTGATAAGCATAAGAAAATTGAAAAAGGTTAGAGGGCTTCCTAAGTTAAAGAAACCTACAAATGCAATGTACAAGCAATGTCAATTGGGAAAAATGACTAAATCTAGTTTCAAGAGTAAAACTCATACTTTTGAGAATATTCTAGAATTGGTTCATAGTGACCTTTGTGGACCTATTGGTGAGAAAAGTTACCGCAGAGACAAATATTTTATCTTATTTGTTGATGATTACTCTAGAATGATGACTGTTATGTTTCTTAAAGAAAACTCTGATGCATTCCAGTTGTTTAAGTGGTACTTGGCAAAAGTTGAAAATGAGACAAGTAAAAGTCTGAAATGTCTAAGATCTGACAGAGGAGGCAAGTTTATTTCAATGTGTTTAACAGGTTCTGTAATGACCGAGGGATAAAAAGATAGATGTTCACTCCTAGGACACCACCACAAAATGGTATAGCCGAAAGAAGAAATCAATCTATCATAGATTGTGCCAGAACACTAATGATGGAGAAAAAAGTTGCACAGAAATATTGGAGAGAAGCTGTAAGTGCAGCATTTTATACCCTGAATAGAGAACAAGTCAAGAAAGGTAAAAATACTACACCTTATGAGATATGGCATGGATATGCACCTAGTGTAAGCTATTTTAAAGTCTTTGGAAGTAGATGTTTCATACTGAAGAATAAAAAAAATGGGAAACTTGATGCTAAAGGTGAGGAAGGCATATTTCTTGGTTATTCAACGAAAATTAAAGCATACAAGTGGTTGAATTCTAACACTAACAAAATTGTGGAAAGTGAAAATGTTAGAATTGATAAATATGCAGAAAGAAATGAAGCTGAAAGCATGACTGAGCCTGAGAGTTACAAATCATTCACCTATCCTGATGAGGAAGATTCTAATGAATTACCTGAAACTAAGAATGAAGTTGTCGAGCAAGAGTCTACACCTACCGAGTCACAGAATGAAATTGTCGGGCAACAGGAGGTGACTACCAAGCTATCTGATAGAGATGCCAAGTCATAGTTTCAACCTGAATTAAACATGAATGATCAATCTAAAGTAGATAAAGAACCTACTTTGACAAAGTATGTAAGAAGGCACCATAAACCTGATCAAATCATAGGAGCAAAGGACTCTGAAGTCATGACAAGAAGCAAATTGAGAGATGATACCTTCTTGTTATGTGATTTTGAGCCTAAAACAGTAAAAGACGCCTTAGACAATGAAGACTAAATTCAAGCCATGAACGAAGAGATTGAATAGATTGAAAAGAATAATACTTGGACACTTGTACCTAGGACGAATGATAAAAATATAATTGGTACTAAGTGGGTATTCAGAAACAAGCTGAATAAACATGGAGAGGTAACAAGAAATAAAGCTAGACTGGTATGCAAGGGTTGTGCACAAGAGGAAGGAATTGACTATGGAGAGACATTCACTCTAGTTGCAAGATTGGAAGGTGTAAGAACCTTACTTGCATATGCAGCCTACAAAGGATTTAAAGTATATCAAATGGATGTAAAGTCAACATTTATAAATGGGATATTAGAAGAAGAAGTATAAATTGAACAAGCTGATGGATTTATTGACCCAAGAAAAAGGAATATGGTTTACAAATTACATAAATAAATATATGGACTGAAGCAAGCACCAAGAGAATGGTATGAGAGATTTCACAACTATGTGATGAAGATTGGATTTGCAAGAACCAATGACAACAACAATCTGTATTTGAAGACAGAGAAAAGTAAAGGTACTTTATTAGCTGAAATTTTTGTTGATGACATTATATTTTGTGGACAAGATATGTTATGCAAAGCATTTGCAAAGGAGATGCAAACTGAATTTGAGATGTCTGTGTTTGGTGAGATAAAAAAATTTTTTAGCTTAAAAATATATTAGATGAAGAATGGTATCTATATTACTCAATCAAAAATTGTCAAAGAGATACTAAAAACTTTTGGAATGGAAGATTCAAAACCAGTGAGTACTCCCATGGCTACTGGACAAAAGTTAACCAAAAATGATGAGACAAAAGAAGTAAATCAAACATTGTACATATCAATGATTGGAAAGATGCAATATGTTGTACACAGTAGACCTAATATTACATTAGCTATTGGAATTGTTGCTAGATTTTCTACCAATCCCAAGGAAACCCATATGATGGCAGTAAAAAGGATTATGAGATATTTGAAAGGAACAGATGAATATGGTCTGTATTACAAAAGGAATGATAAATTTGAACTCAGAGTTTATACTAATTTTGATTGGGCTGGAAATGTTGATGATAGAAAAAGAACCACATGAGGAGCATTTCTTTTGGGAAAAATATTAGTTTCATGGACAAGCAAGAAACAAAACCGCACCTCACAATCTATAGCTGAAGCCGAGTATGTGGCAACAATAGTTAATTGCTCTAATATTGTGTGGTTGAAGATACTACTAAAAGGTATGAAAGAAGAGATCACGGAACCAGTTGTCATATATTGTGATAACATGAGTGCCATCAATATTTATAAGAACCATGTAATTCACTCTAAGACAAAGCATATAGCTATCAAGTATCATTACTTGAGGGAACTAGTTCAGAGGAAGGAAGTGAGTCTGGAATATGTGAACACTAAGGAATAGTTATCAGACATATTTACAAAGGCACTACCCAAGGATGCTCATGAGTATATGCGAGGTATATTAGGGGTGATTCCCCTAACTGAGGCTAATTAGTTGAGAATGGTACTACTGCATCAAATATTATATTCAAAATATCTTTCACATTGATGCACATGCAGTCACACTTTAGGATGCTGCCTAAAGTTGTGAAAGACAAACTAAGATAGAAAAGAGGATAAGTCATAAGCAAGATGATAGGAACAACATGATACATAAATTAGAATAGAAGAATCTGCATGATGAATATGTCAATGTCTTTGGCATTTTTGTCAAAGAGGGATAAGTTTACTAAAAGAAGGAGATTTTACTACTTAGAGAAAAAGAGATTGATGAACAGAAACAAAAAGACATCAGTGTGATCAAAGACACAGAGGGAGAAAAGTTTTACAAGATGAGAATCAGAATGAGGCTAAAGACATTAATGAAGATTTGTTCATATCAAGGAACACAGGCAGACTTTTTGGACTGTATGGTAACTATGGTCAAAAATTATTGTTTTATTGTTTAGTGTTGTCATCCATGCCAAAGAGGGAGATTGTTGGAAAGATTGTTAGAAATATTCAATGATAACAATTGTTGTTTTTTCATTGATGTTGTAATATAAGAAATAGATGTCATCTAAAATGTAAGATATAAAAATGATTGATTTTATTGATTGATTATTATGATTATTGATTTGGATGTGATTGATATGTAAATTGTCCTCTTTAAGTTGCCTAGAATGTGTTAAATTCCTTAACCCTAATTGAATTGTATTGATTAAGTATTTCAATTGTGATTAAGGAGAAGATAAGATATTCCTTTTTATCCTCAAATGCATAAATGGGAGATCCAAGTTGATCAACCCCAAGGAAGGGCTAATGCACAAATGAATCAACTATTTGGAAAGGAGAATAACAAAGGGGATACCGTAAATTCTATTAATTATATGTATATAAATGATATATGACAGTAATTGAAGAGAAAGGAGAAATGCACTAACCTTGAAATATTGCAAATAAAAGAATGTTGTTTTCTGAGGTCTGTACTTAGTTTCTGGAAAAACTAAAGTATGATCCAGAAAGGAAACACAGATATGAACAAAACCCAGAAATCATTTTCCATTCCGATGTCGTCTTATGAAAAAGGTCGACCTTGACCCACAAATGTTAACCCTGACCCAATAATGTCGACCCTGACCTACACAGGTCTGATAGAAAATCTGTTCACGCCGTCCAAAAGAAAGTTGAAAAGGGTATCCAGATCTGGTCTTAAATCAACTATTCTGAACCTATACCTGCAAGAAAAAGAGGTTTGTTTGTTGGGGGTGAGGGGTTTGCCTTAGTCAAACCCCGATTTAGGAATTAACCTTAAAATCAATAATTGAAATAAGAATGCTAGCAAGTAGTAGAATTGAATCTAATAATGAAGCTATGATATTGAAATAGATATGCAATTGTAATTCAAATGTAAGCAAGTATGTAAGTATGAAAGCATGAACTTTAGAAACCATAAACCTCCATGATTGTATGCTTGGAATCCACCTTGAAGAGATGATGGAAGAGTCTTGAAGATGCACAAAGGATCTTGAAGGGAGATCACACCATCATGATGGCTAGATCTAGGGCTTGAATGATAAATCTTGAATGCTTGGACCAAATCCCTTCAAAGGCTTGAGAGATTGAATCCTTGATCTTCAAGGGAGAACTTGAATGCTTGAGAAGAAGACTTGAACACCTTGAAATCTTGGAAACATGTAGAACAATGGATGCTTGAATCTTTTGCTTCTTGAAAAAATCTTGGTTAGAGCTTTTTGCACTTGGAAGACTTAGAGAAAATGAGAGAGAAAGCTTCCCTTTTATATGAAATTAGGGCACAATCTTCTAAGGAGGCTGACATAGGAGAATTCAATTCCAATTAGACCCATGCCCCTAGAAGAGGACCTATATTAAATATAATTTAATATTTACTGCTTTGGAACCCCAAAACAGCTGACCCGGAAGTGTGAAATGAATTTTGGATTACTTCCGACAACCGACAAATTTCCAAATTTGAAAGGGGGACCCAGATGAAGGTCAAGGTCGACAATAACCTAGGTCAAGGTCAAGGTTGACCCTAACCTAGGTCAAGGTTGAGGTTGACCCTAACCTAGGTCAAGGTCAAGGTTGACCTTTACCCAGGGGGTCAGAACCCCTGGAAAAAGTGCCAGGTGGGATAGAAGGTGCCCGGAGAGGCCCAATCAGGGTCCTAAACAGGCACAGAAGCAGGAGACGATGCTAAAAGGAGGGGATAGTATGATGGAGGCCAAAAAAATCCCCTAAGGAGGGATAAACACTCTTAACATGGAAGTTCTTCCATTTTAAGACGATACATTAAGCCCCCACTTTAGCGGGAGTATGAAAATCGAATGTGCTCATGGTAAAGTTAGAAGAAAGAGATCCTGGCGGATTGAAGTGAGGTAGAATATCACTAAGTCAGGGATATGAGCCCCCAAACCAAGGATTCTAACTCAACATACATACATAAAGATATGGAAGTAAAGAGTAATCAATCATAGAAAACATACATGACTACATAAGTAAGACAAGAACAACACCATAGATAACATAGCTTCATGATCTAGTCCTACTAGCATGAAAGAAAAGAGAGAAGAGAAAGTGATTACCTCACCTAGTAAGATGCTCACCTTACTATGAATCACCCTGGAGGGAGAGCCCCTAATAGGTTCACCCATAAACTATGCTTGTAATTGTAAATGCGTCTTCTGACAGCTTTTGAAAATATCCATAGATCCACATTCTTGTATCACTATGGAATATAAAATGCGTGTCCATTTAGGATTTAGAAACTTATGTGCATTACCTTTAGAGGATTTAGCATATTGTAAAAAAATAAAAAGGGTGTGTATCTCTTTAGGGTTTAGCAACTTATGTGCGTTACCCTCCAAGGATTTAGCAAACATAAAAGTAAAAATGTGTGTCTCTTCAGGATTTAGCAACTTATGTGCGTTACCTTCCAAGGATTTAGCATATTGAAAAGTGTAAATAAATGTAAACTATAGTACAAGGGAGACCCTATATATGCCCCCCTCCTTATCATGACTACCCACTAGGAAGGATAAGGAAGAGAAAAGAGGATACCTACTTAACAAGGTAAGGAGATATCCAACTTAACAACAATGTATACCATATTCTTAGCGAAGAGTCTTGACCCTTACATCTAAGAACATTGATAATCGTGAAATGGATATGTCACTTATGGAAAAAAGATCCTCAAAGAGGAAGAGATCTTATCAACAAGAGCCCTACCAGAGAAGAGTGCTTAGGATAAAATGTCATCTTCAAAAGCAAGAGGGACCCAAAATTCAACCATCAAACTCCTTCCAAGAGGATGAGGAATCTTGGGATGAAGGATAACAAAATCTAACCAAAAAGCAAGGGCAAGAGTTTATAAAGAACATAATTTGCAAACTAAAGAAGAGGTAATGACCTAGGACAATCACCTCTCAAATAAGAGGGTATCGATGGCCATAACATAAATCTTTATAAGGAAATAATGTTATATGATAAACAAATGCCACTAAGCTAAGGAAAGTAGATCCTTAGATAGAGGAAGAAGGATAATACCTTTCCCCCTAGGTGTGAAGGCAAGGGATATATCAAATTATATCAAGAGATATTGTAGCAAAGAGATATCATGTGAGATGTGAAAAAGTAATCCTTGTGAGGGATAGCACATTATTCAGTTTCCAAGGTGAGAGATTTATCAACCACGGAAACCCAATGTCAAACAAAAAAATAGGTTATAATCAAAAAAATAGATCCTCAATGCAAACCAAAATTTTCATGTATATTGGATATCACATAATAGATAAATACTGCTTAACCAAGGGAAAGTGGATCCTAGAAAGATAGAAAAGAAGGAGATGGCATCCTTGGCCCCCAAGTGTGGGAACGAGGATGAAAGGGGACCTATTATATCACTCACAATACTTTGCAAGACAACGAGCCCCCAAAGATTAGGCTAACATTGTTTACATAATATGGAGTTCCATAATAGGAACATAAATGTTATTTAGGGAAAAAATGACTAAAATATAACTCATTGCCATATGTTAAATAAATAATTTTACTATCAATGAGCTACCTAATCTTATAATGTAAAGCTTGATATTCATTAGAGTGATCATGAAATCTATGATAGAAACAAAAATGAAGAATCTTCAAGTATAGACTACATTTCTTTTTGTGTTTAGGTCTAGTAATCATCTTAGCATGAAGGAGTTTAGGAAAAACAACCTCTTGGTCAAATTCCTTCATAGGGTCATCATGTTTTGAAATGTTATTTGATATGTTGGTAACATTGATGTGTTGTTGAGAATTAAATCCCAATCCATAGGAATGCTCATGCCCCCCATTCTATAAGGGCATTTGAATTCCCTGTTTATGTTGAGTACATTCTTGACCATGGAATCCTTGTTTAACTAGTAAACGATAATCAAGACCATAACAAGAAGCCATATCAAAAGGAGTCAATTGAACTTTAGTAGTCACTATGTCATCATTAGTATGTTTGATAGATTCACAAGAAGGAAAAATAAAGGAATAAATCCTAGGAGAAGATGGGGTAGGAGCGTGATGCTCTATAGGATCATCACTAAGAGGGAGAGCATTAAGGGAATTCATATCATTCCCCGCTAATGTCTCATTACTAGAAGAAATCCCAAATGGAGGTA
>MU223225.1:11397601-11427675 GCA_018584345.1 Thuja plicata
GTGCCTATCCTTTGGGCTATAGAGTCAAAATAAGCTAAGATATCATAGAAACAAAACACAGTAAACTGCCTTACAGTTCACATACAATTCAGGTAAGTTGCCTTACAAGCTACCCTGTCACCTCAAAACTATTGTATCAAATCCTTAAACAAAGCAGTATGCTCCTTGAAATTACTTACAAAACTTAGTTGTTTCCTTAAAAGAAACTTGCAAGTAATCAAATAGTTACCTTATAACCAGAATGTTTCAGAATACCTTGTAAAATTAACATAGAAGAGCACATACAAAGAATAAAGAGATAGCAATAGAGGAGAGTAAAATTGCACCATATATTATTTATATGATCCAGCTTTCCATACATGAAAGATTATACATCTTCAAAAGATAGACAGAAACCAGAATATTTGAATTCTGTGATATATTATCTCCCTTTCAAAATGTTCCAACATCAAAGACCCTTAACCATTACAAATTTTATGCTATATATAGGTTTTTGACCATCTTGGAATCCCTTAAGGATGCAACAAGCTTCAAATGGTCACTTGAAAACCTAACCCTAAAGTTACAAGAGAGACAAAAGAAAGAGAGAGAAGAAGCGGTGAAAGGACTGAGTCAAAAAGGTATAAACAGATATTTCTTGCTCTTCTCCCAATCTGGCGACTGCAATCAGATTTGCAGATGGTAGCTGATAGTATTTATGCTGAGTTCGAATAGTTGTACTTGCCTACTCACCTACATTCTCCTTTTGTAATAACTGTCCTTCTTGTCTCTGAACAGTGCAGCGCCAAGTGTTCACTTTACTCATCGTCCAAAATTTCTTCCTCTACTACAGGCTTCTTTTTCTTAGGTGTTGTCATGACTTCCCAAGCCTTTACTTCATTGTCTGATGGCCACTTGAAGTCCTGAGTACTTTGTACCTGCACCTTTTGCCTGTCCCATCTTACATCAGTGATGTTTTTGACATCAAGTAGGAACTTGTTGATATCAGTCTCTGCTTTGAAGGCCTCATCCAATAATTTATTGAATCCTTCTACATCAAAATCCATTCCCAAGAGAAATGTATCTTCACTAGGCATCTTGGTGTCAAACTCACTCTTCCAGGCATCTATAGCCTTTACTTGGTCATCCTCCCCCTTTAAGGCAGGAATAAACCTATTGAAATCACTTGAAAAGAGACTCAATTTAGCATCTATCTGGTTCAATTTTCCCTTGCAGAATGAGAGAGCAATGTTTACCCTTTTGATCTCATCTTCAACCTCTATGACTATTGGAGGAAAATTTTGTCTTATGGCCTGTAAAGATGATAATTTTTCAAATAAATTTGCCCTAGCAGACCATTTTGTGAAGTAAGGGTTCAAAATTACAAGGTACCCCATTACCTCAGTATGCAATACTGGCAACTTATTATATGTATTGATTACAACATCAGCTTTGTCTTTTAGAATCTCAATTCTATGTTGTAGTATGCCTTTCAATGCTTTCAAAGCTATTGCATTTCCTTTTTCTTTATCCACCTTTTGTTCCACAGCCTCTTTTGACTTAGGCTTATATTTAAACTACATTGGTGGTGGTTGTGCAGGCACATACACTACCTCAGGCTTTGCCTCCAATTCATCTGTCAATGTCTTTATCAGCTGATCCCTCTGGTATAGTTGTATGTGGCACATGTCTCTATCCTTAGACAGTGCACTTGTTTCTTCCAATAGAGTAGTATACCTTTCAGACAATTGTTTTGTCTTGTCCTCATTCAATTGAGCCCAGTGTGTCATAATTTGGAAAATTTCTAAGTCCCCTATATTTTGTACTGACCATACCATCTGATTCCCCACCATATTCTCTTGAATATTCACTAATTGGGGCTTCTGGTCTTTAGGGCTTAAGCTCCACATTGCAAAGGCCTGAGACTTTGGGTTATGCCCAAATCCTTTTATCATTTCTCCTACCTGGACCTCACTAACCATTTTAAGGTCTAGCTGCTTTCTGATTTGATCTATAATGAAAGCAGATGCTAAATCCCATCCTTCAGCCAATAATATCCCAATTCCTAGTACCATCTTCCTGGCATCTTCAGGCGAGATATCCTCATTCTCAGGATCATAATTTTGTAAGGCCACTAGAGCTTTATTTTTAATTGTTTCTTTTCCATCCACAGTTAATTGCGACCTTATCTTCTCTGTTTTGTGCCATCTCAGGAAGTCTTTAAACTCCTCCGTCTTTACAAAACTATCATCATCTAAGAATTTTTGCTGATAAAGCAATATTTTGTCAACACAAGCCCTAAGTGGTACCTCAACTTCATCTTCTAGGTCAAGCCATTGCTTCTTGCCTTCCCTGATTGCTTTTCTCAGGTTATGATCATATAACCTGGTGCCAGGTACTAAGGCCTTAGCCTTATCCTTTTTCTTACTTTGTCCTTCCACTGAAGGCTATCCTAATTCCAACTTCTGCCTCTTTGTAGCTGGTTCTTCTACATCATCTGGCTGTATAGCAACTGTTAGATCTATAATATGTCCTTCTGCTCCCTGCAACTGTGGGATCTCAGCCATTTCTTACTCTGAGGCTTGTTGTGGTGGAGGATTCATGGGAGGACGTGCATAATCACTGTCATCACCACTCTCCTCTTCTAATTCTGAGTGTTCAGGTTGCTGAGCACCTTTTTTATCCAGGACTATATCCAATTTCTCTACTAGCACATAGTAGTTGTCTATCATAGCCTTAATCCTATCAAAATATGGGAGATCAGGGTAAAAACCTCCAAAGGACAACCCATTTCTTTTTATTTGTGTCTACAGCTTCAGCAACTCCTAGATTCTCAGTCTTCTCATATGAATGTCATCTTCATCCAAGAGGTTTCTTGTTGAATCTTCTTCTATGCACTCACAATGAACATTGGTATTAGGGATAGTAGGAGTATACAACTTCCTAACCCATGCCATGAAGCCCTCTGGGTCAATGTACCTATAAGGGGCTGCCCCCATTCTGTACTTCTCTAACCACTGACCCACTTCATCTATGGCATTCTTGCCAATTGTAAAATTTGAAATCTTAAATTGTCTAGGGGTTATAGTCCCCTTTTTGTGCGGTGCAAAGTGCTCATTATCTGTTAGCATCAGCTACCAAATGAATTCCATAGTAGCTACTCTTATAGGCACATGATAAAGCAAAAAATGGGGTGGATGAATACACCCATATACTCTAATAATGGAGAAATTATCCTCCAAGAAGAAATCACCCCAGTTATGATTTCCAGACCAATTTTCTTTATAATTGCAGGGCCTAAGCAATTGTATGATCTTCAATGGGACTCTAGTCCTACTTGTCCGCAAACTTTGCACAATTGGATACACAATCCAATTCTGGAAGGCACAGTAGTCACACTCCCTAGAAGTATAATTCCAAACCCTAACCCAAAATTGGATAGGATTTGGTTTTGTCTGATAAAATCTCTGAGGAGACAAGTTATGCACATCCATGATTACAAAATTGAAATATAAGAGAAGGTGCATTAGGACTGAATAATGTAAAAACTTAGGCTCCTTCTCCTTGGGGTTCTTTAATCTTTTCTGGGTTGCAACAAAACCCTCATGCATTTCGTCAATTATATGTTGTATGTAATCATAGCCGGTGCTTGAATGCACCTCTTGTAGGTCTAGTACCATCATTAAGATGCCAGAACTGATTCTCTCTGCATCTCCATCTATCCCTAGCACTCTACATAGGGCATAAGCATTATACTTAATGTAGAAGTGTAGGTCCTTGTAATAATATGAATAGGGCTCAACATAGGACCTAAGTAATTTTTCAATTCTTTTAACATATGCTTCTACAATAAGCCTTTTGCAATACCAGGCTTAGAACTATATCTCTTCTCCTGCTTCGTCATGTCAATTTTAGTAGACATGGTGCTGAATAAGCCAAAGGCTTGCATGAATGAGTTCCTGTTTAAAATTAGCAGGGCAGTGCCATCATCCCTTTTGATGGTCTTTGTCAGGGCATCATAGTGATTTGCTAGGTCTAGAAATAGGTCTACATCTAAGAAAACATCAGGAACAAGTAACCTTGCAAGACCACATGTCCAAGGGTTTGAAACTGGGATGGGCTTATCATAATTTTTATAGAAGTAGTTGAAAAGAGAGAAACCTATTGTGCCCAGGGTCATAGCATCTCGAATGTTCTTGTACTCATCTAGGAGGACACTAGCATCGACCTTCTTATTCTGCGTTGAACCTGGCAGAAGATGGAGAAACTCATCAGAGAAACTTGCTTTTCCTTTTTGTTCTTTCTCCACTCCCTCCACTTGTTGAAGTGACACTCACAGGTCGGCTCATCCTTACAACACCTTGAATCTCTTTTTTCCTACCAATATTGAAACAAATCTATCTCAAATATCAGCTATTTGTTCTGTGCACAATCTCCTGCAATTTAGAAACTTGGCTCTAAAAACTGAAAGCACATTGAATGAGAATGAATGCACTATCAACTCCTTATAGCCGTCATTCAGAGTACGCAACTCATAATTTGAAAACATTAGTTCTACCATTAATTTTCCATGCTGTGAACTTGAAAAAATTAGCCATAGTTGCTGAAGTTGACATGAAATCAAATTTTCAAAAATGAATCCTCGGAGCAATCATATAATGTTTAAGAGAGCTGACATGTCACATTCTAATTCATTGTCTGTCTAACATCTCAGCTACTATTTTTGCACAGTAATCAAAATGCAAGCCTGTGATTGGTTACCAAGAGATTTACATTGTCACATCAGAAAACTACCACTATTTTTTAGATCTTGTAATCAGGCGACTGCGCGACTGCATTAAGTCTCTTTGTCGCGGGCCTCTGTTATTAACCATGGTTCCATCTCAAGACTTGGTGACAATGTGTTTTCTTAACTTTGGCTGACCCAAGTGATCATTTGGTGATCACATGACATAACTGAAATCAAATTCGTGCACAGTTAACAGTAACTCACCATTCTTTATGAGACTTTGCGACTAACCATTACCATTAACATTCTCAGTTATCTCCTTGTCGCTAAGTGTTTAATTTCTATTTCAAGACTTCGCGACAATGCCTAGTCACCCAGTCGGGAGATATAAGCCCTAAGCATTCAACTTTACCTTAACATGTTATAAGCACCCCCTTTTCACTTCTGACGACTGCGCAACATACCCTTATCGCCAAGTCGGGAGATCTTTTCCCCTGGGGCACTTTTCTTCTCAGACTTCGCGACAACCATTGGATCTTCTGATTCTTTCATCTGACAACAGTCGCTTAATTTCTCAATGTTTATACATACCCTTAAATGTTTCTCAGACACTGCGACAAAGGGCAAAGCACCTTAGTCTCGAAGTCGCTGAATCCCTTTCTTCCGTTTGGTGACCATGCGATAACCTTCTCTCAACAGCCACCTGCCTTATGACACATGTCATACAATCATTGGTTTACTTGCTTCATAACAGAAAACTGAAGCATTATCTTGTTCTGGCGACAAGCCGACTGAGCATTACTACAAACTTCAAATGGTTAGTCGCGTAGTCTGAGCTGAAATCTCTTAACCGCTGTTCTATTCTGAGACCACGCGACTAAAGGCCTGTTAACTGTTAGCTTTGGCTTGATCTGGCGATAACGCGACATGAAGTAATCACGAAGTCTGAGAACATTTTCATAACTGTTTAATTTCTCCTGCGATCACCCGACTAAGCACTGGGTCCCATCTACATAAAGCCTTATAACATGGATATCTTGCGACTACCCGACATAAAGAAATTGCTGAGTCTCAGAATACTGAAGGAATATTTGGAAGTTAAATGAGACTACGCGACACAAGGAAAAAAAATCAGGAAGACAAATGGAATATTTGGCTGGGGTAACACGATGAGGTGACTTAAATTGAAACACATGTCTTAAGTGAATGAAAAAGTAACGTTGAAACATAAGACATGACCTAGGGTTTATCTTCATCGTTTAACCACTTGGAAGACTAAGTGTTTTTAGGGTTTTTGCATAATGAGCTAGGTTTAGACTTGAAAACCTGAAAACATGGCAGAGGTAAGGGCATAATGAATGAGAGATAGCTGAATTGAGCACATCAGAACTCAGAGAGAAGGACAAGGAACCAGGAGAAATAGAAAAAATAGGAAATACAACCAACAGGTTACAGATGTATGATGCAAAATTAGTTAGTATACCTTTGCCTAGTCATTTTAAATTGACTAAGGAAATGTGCCCCAAGACATAAGAAGATATGGACTACATATCAAACATTACCTGTACTCTTTAGCAGTTGGTAGTTTAATGTATGACATAGTGTGTACAAGGCCATATATTGTACATGTAATGAGAGTTCTAAGAAGGTATATGAAAATTCGTAGAAAAGAGCATTGGAATTTAGTAAAGTGGTTTATCTAGTATTTGGGAGGTACTAATACATAGTCATTATGTTTTGGAGGTTCTAAGTTTACTCTGCAGAGATATGTTGATTTAGATGTAGCAAGATATATTGATCGCAATATGAGTGTAACAAGGTATGTGTTTAATGTAGGTGGAACAACAATTAGTTGGATTTCACAATTATAAAAGGTTGTTGTACTCTCCACCATAGAAGTAGACTATGTTGTTTCTACTGAGACTAGTAAGGATGTTATTTTATTACAAAGGTTTATGGGGTAATTTAGCAATAAGTTAGAGAATACCAGGTTGTATAGTGATAGTCAAAGTATCATTCATCTTGTAACTGAACCCTTCGTTCTAAGAAGAAATATATACAACTTTGGTGCTATTTCATACACTTAGTTTTAGAGGTTTTAAAGTTGAAGTTGGATAAGATACACACTTCCAAGAATCCTATAGATATGTTGACCAAGGAAGAAGATTGAGAGAAATTGATGTCCTACTCAGTTTTGGTTGGCCTTCAAACATGATACTAGTAGAAACAAGAAACAAGCCAAGTATAGGTGTGTAAATCTAGTGGGAGCTACAGGTGAAGTAGTGTTTGTCTAAGATCAGTCTCCAAGTGGGAGATTGTTGCTATGCGATGATTGATAATATTGTCAGGCTAAAAAATTTGTGACTTTTTTAGTTGTATTCCTCCCCAAATCAATTATTTGGGAAGTTCAATTGGGTAGAACCCCTCCTATGGGGCTCAAGGATAAATCCCATGGTAGGGGCCTAGGGGAAACATGTCCAATAGGGACTAGTAGGGAAATGAACCCAAAGAAAAAAGTACATGTTATTTAATAAAGGATTTGGATATTATTTTTGCATGTAAATTGGCCTTTGTAAACCATTTCAAAGTCTTATAAATAAGTGGCTATGTAATGTAAAATATTATCATATTGTAATTTTCTCTTCATTGGATAATAGAAAAGAAGTGGACGATTGTTTCTTTGGTGGATGTAGCCCTCATTCGGTGAATCATGTTAAATATATATATTATTGTGTTTATTTATTTTAGCTATCTTATTCTACATTATATTTTAATATTTTTATTGCTCTGTTCTTCCTTAAAATTCTAATAGAATCTTAAGATTCCTTGGATAATACACCATGCACAACTTGGAGCTTATATAATGGAATGTGTCAAATCATGTTAAATTATAAGATGGGTAAGATAATTTATGAAATTTAAAAGAATTTAAGAGGGAGTTATACTATGTACTTGGAAGGACATAAATGAATTTTCTTGAATGTAAATGATGACACATAAATTTTAATAGGCTTGAACTGACCAAATCGTATACCTAAGTTTAGTGATTGGATTAATTTATGTATAGTGTTACATTTTATTCATAGAAGGTAGAATCATGAGAAGAATTATAACTAAAGGAAAATAATTTGGATGCACAAATTGGGTTCCTTCATTTGACCTATATATTTGGAAACTATTTATGATTTCTTGGTTTTTCTTTACTCTATGTATTAGATGATCAAGATGGATTTTTTACACTTGTATATTTGGAGAGTTTATGGTGTCAATATTTCACTATAAATAAGTTGAACATCTCTATTACTTTGGGAATATATTGAATACTAGGCGTTGTCATTAAAATATTTAATCATCATTTAATACTAGTATTTTTCTAAATTATTTTTCCCAATGTATATGTTGTGTTGTGTATTTTGTATTATTACTAAACTTATTGAGATATATCTATCCCTTCATTAATTATCTGATAGGGATTGGGTCGTTATAGTATAATTTTTAGGTAGTTTCCTTTTATTTGTTATCATATGTTAAATGGAATGTTAAATTAATAATTAGAGGATAGATTTTTTCTATTTAATCTTGTTTGAGTGGGAGCCCTATGTAGGTGTGTTGGCATGAGATTGATGACATGAGGATTTATGTGTTATCATTGATGGAAACCATATGCTATTTAGTGATGACTAATTTTTATATGGTTTTACCTAAGGAAGGCTAGTTGGTTTGGCTAAGTATGAGTTAGTAGTCACCATTTCCACGTCTCTATATATGGATCGGTATGGGCACATATGTTTGATTTTTGAGGTGTGATCCTAGGAGGTGATTCAAAAAGGTATTATATGCTTATGTTTATGATAATAGTAGTTAATACTTTCGTTTGGTTGAGTTACAACTTTCTGTGTATTGGGTTGATGAAGTTTAGTGGGAGACAGTGATAGTTGATCAGTAGATCGATCAGCGATCCTAACGGCTTGGTGATTTGAATTGTTTGAGAGTCGATAAAGGTATAGCCAAAATTATTGATGAGATATATGCTTTTTCTTGAGGTTAGGAACTCATTTTGTTAAATGATTTGGCCGACACTTCACACGTTACATATTTTGTTCCTAAGGTTGATAACATTTGAAGGTAATGCATATATTAGATCAATTTTTGAGATGGTATATATCTATTTATATACATACACACACACACACACACACACACACACACATATGTATATATACACATATATACATATGTGTGTGTGTGTGTGTGTGTGTGTGTGTGTGTGTGTGTGTGATTGTTGGTTCAATAGAAAAGATTCAACTATCAGTGGAAGGTGAGATATATTTTACTTTATTGGAACTACACTAGCATTGTAGATGATATTTTTCAGTTTAAACTTTTATGAGTAAACCTTTTGTATGGCAATGTGCGCCTAAAGGTTCTAATCCTATTTTTGTATCTAAGACATGTGCTCTAGGTCATAAGCCCAAATGTAGATGCATTACCCTTATGTAATCAACCCCTAATAGGTTATATTATTTATATTTATATAGTAATATTTGTGGGTTGCAGCCCCACCATAGTATTTCCCTTAACCGGGTTTCCATGATAAAATTCATGGTGTTATGATGTTGTGGATTTTTCGTTTATGCTTTGGTCGTTTACTTTTCTTTGCTATAATTTTATGGTTATGAAATCAAGTTAAAAAGGTTAAATATGATATAAAAATGAGTCACCCCCCCCCTCCTAGTGTTATTCAATCCTAAAAATTGGTATCAGAACTTTGGTCCTGGGAAGAATTCTAACCGCTTAAAGAAGATCTTGATGGCAAATTTGACAATTGCTAGAAGTTCTCAAAAGAAGCTCTTGGTTATGCTTGATGATCTTGACAAAGAAAACAATCAGAATTCATACTTGGAGAAAAATATTAAGGATACTTAAAGCTTCATTGAGAACCTGAAGGATACATTGAAAAAATTCAGAGATAAGAGGAAAGATCTTGTTGAAAAAATGCAGCATAAAGGAAGCTCAAATGGTTCACAACCCTTAAAAGAAAAATATCATGAATGTGAAAAAATAACAAAAGAAAGAGATAATATAAAATATGAGTTGGAAATCGTGGTAATGAAGTTGAATATAAAGAATGAAGAAAAGAAGAGTCTTGAGCAAACCTTGAAGCAAAAAACTGAACAATGTTACATACTAAATGGTGAATTTGGAAAATTATAGATCTACCTTGAGGAGTCCAAACACAATGAGTAGGAACTTGGAAGGGATAATGAAGTTATTAGGAGTGAACTTTCTACTACTAATGAATTCAAAGAAAAGTTCATATATAGTTCAGTGAAGCTTGATGCACAACTTGAAATTCAAAGACCTAAAGAAGAGACTCAAGGACTTGGATTTGAGAAAGGTGAAAGTTCTGGATTGGGAGATAAAATCAATTCATTAGAGAAGAAAATTGAAGAACCTATGAAGACACCTAATTTTAATGGTTCATGCTTTTCATCTAACAAGATTGGGCATAGAGTGAAGGCATGCAACAGTAGACCTAATAATGCTACATTCTCTGGCTATTATTACACTTGCAACAACTATGGACACAAACCCAATGAATGTAGAAAAAAAGTCCATAATTATATAAAATATAGGAACATAACCAGTTACAAATGCTACAAATTTGGATATATTGCGAAGAAATGCATGTTAAGGAAAAATCAATAAAATCAAAGGTATGTAAATGTGATATTTTTAAATTGCAAAAATGTTGGTCATATTACTAGGAATTGCAGATACAATAATGTAAGAGAATTAGTAGGAAATAACAATGTGCAAGATGATAAAGGAAAGAAAATTATCAATGTTGATTAAGTTAGGAAGGAAATGATATATAAATGGTTTAGAAAGGAATAGATAGATGCTTCTGGACATATCACACCAGCATGTGGTGTGATAATCTCTATAGATAATTGATTAGGTCATTGACATAATGGGGTTCTTTTCATGAAAATCTTACCTGAACCCAAAATTGATAGAATAGTGAATGTGAATGGCATACACAAATGTAGTACTAAATTTTTGGCATGATATTTCTTTTGCAAGATTTTTTTTGATATTTGAAAGGATAAGTGATGGATTTTCTATCCTCTATTCTGAGACATTAGAACTAGGGCATTGCGCATTGATTGATTTTCACTTAATGGTAATGCAAAGTGACAAAAGGGTATTCCATGTCTTTATTTCTCACCTAGCAAGTTGGAGAAGAGGTTGAAGAGTTGTCTAAGGTGATTTCAAAGTAGAGTGAGGTGATTTCTCATAAGTTTAGAGCTAAACCCTAAAGATCATCATAAAGGTATTTTCTGTTACATTATTTTATTTTCAAAGGCTAGTTGATGGATACTCCCAGAGTTGTAGACATTATAGAATGTCCTAAACCTAAATTCAAAAAAAATCCTTATAAATCCACTAAGGAATACCCCAATGGTGCATTTTCATTTGTTCCTTACAAAATTCTTCATGTTGAAGATGTTAGGGTGTATATTCATTGCGACCTAGAAGAATTGGGAAACAGGGCAATTGCAGAGTAGTTTAAAGAATTTTCTAAAGATTCAATGCTAAAAGATGTGTACATGGCTTTGAAGGAGAATAATTTTGTACAAATAATCGAGTTTCCAATTTTATTCTAACCTAATTGGGTTTGATACGTGTTGAGTAGACTGCATGATTAGTTCATGTGGCTAGATAAACCATTCAAGATCATGAAGGAGGTTATAAGGGTAGTTAAAGGATTTTATGACCAAGGAGAACTCCTTGCATTGAAATCAACCCCAAAGGACATAGTGACAAAATTGCTAGATCTCAGTGGGACAAGAGGGAAATAATAGGGAATAAAATACTTTAGTTGGATGTGAAGTTCAATTCTATGGTGCTTGGTTATAAGGTATATCACTCTAGCATATAGAATTCTATTTTTGGTACTATTATATATGTTTCTTATAAGATGGTGAAAGAAGATAGTGAATATGACATTTGCAAAGCTTTGCGGGATTAGCTCATGAAGAATCTTGAGAAGATAGAGAATGATACAAAAAAATATTCAAGTATGGACACCTATTGATATGTATGATCTTCTATTTCAGTAATTACTTTCCTAGTGTAGGTAATGTTTAGTGGAAGAAAGATAAGCCCGTTGCTATTCAAATCAAGGAAATGTTTGATAATTTAGGTGGTACACAAGCTAGAATTAATTTATGTGGACTCTTTAAAATATTTCAATAATCTATGCATTTGAGGTACATAATTCCACCTGAGGTAGTGAAGAAGTATGAGGATAGTATATGTTTTATATTTGAGACTGATGCATTCTTGATCAAAGTAGCTAACCTGAGAAATTATTGGGTGATGCCTATGGGATATGAGGTGGATGGTTTACTTATAAAATCATATGATGAGGATATTTTGAAGAAACATATAGATAAATTATATAAGAGATTTCATACTTATGCTGAGAAGAATCTTGAGGTGCATGAGATGAAATTACTAGACCTAGCAGAGAGAGGAAGATCACAAAGCAAGTAGAGATGGTTTCTGAAGCAATGGGATTCACTAAGGAGAAGCTTTTTAAGGCGCAAAATAAATTTGAAGAAGAAAAAAAGGGTGAGGGTTAAGAGAAACTTGCTAAAGAACCAATTGATTTTGATGATGCTCCTCTTGTTTATATACCATTTGCACTATCATATAGAGGGAGGAAAAAAAGAAGCTTAATGAAATCTTTAGTCAGTCCATTGAAGAAAGAGGTGAAAAATAAGGGAGACACTCCAAAACCATTTACACCTAAGTCCACACCATTGAAAGATATAAAGATAGAGCGAAATAAGTCCACCAGCAAGAGAGTTAAGTCCAAGGAAAAAAGAAAATATAAAGGAAGAAAAAGTGATGACAAAGAGGAAGATACATATTCAAATGATACAATGAATAAATTAAGAGTATAAGGAGCTAAATAAGTGAGAGTTGTAAGTGGATCTACATTGAAGAAATATTTTGCAAAAGAGCCTATAATTCTATCTGGTAAACCACTTTTCACATGTAATGATACTCCGAAGTATATGACACATCATGGTATATTATTTTAGTTAAAGTACTACAGTTTGTATGATGATGATGAGAAGAAGAAATTAGGAGTGATTGATTATTTGAACAAGTTCAATAGAGAATTAGTTGAGATCAAAGGGGATATCCTTGATGATCTATTTTATCTACTTGAGGCAAGGATATTTTTTGCACAGAAGAAGGATAAGGAAATCAGAGAGCTTACATTGATCAATCTATGTTCTTTTATTGCAAAAGCGGAAGTAGATGTTCTCCTTGAGGAATAAAACAAGGAACTTAATTGGAAATCTAGGATAAATAAGCTTATGCTTGGAAATATTGATGAAATGACTACTTGGAGACTGAAAAGGTAATGACTCAAACTCTGATGAGGAGATACTATGGAGTGAATCAGAAGGATGATAAGGAGTTTGAGGAACCACAAGATAAATCTTTTTATATGATTGTTATGACTACATAAAAATAGGTTTTACAAGGACCCACAACCTCTAAAAAAGAGTTTTAAATGAATATTAAAATAAATTTAAGCACAAATTATGCCATAGTACCTTACAAAAAAATCCCCAATAGCAAAAAGGCAGCTAGCCTAATCAGCAGACAAAATACCGAAAAAAGATAGGGACATCAAAAAGAAAAGACCCAGAACAGGACAGCTAAATGGTCTTCATTAAATCTTCCAACTAGATCACCATCAGCTGCATCTGATCAACATGGCTCTTGATCTCATCCAGCTCCTTATCATCCTTGGATCCCAATTTTCTAGTGCTTTCTCGAGTGTGTTTTCTCGGTCCCATAGTATCCTTATTCTCTTTCCCATCTTTGTCTCCCTTTTTCTATTCCATCTTCTCCAAGATCTTCGTATGCTCTGTATTAACCTGAAGGCTGGCCAGGATTTTCTCTCCTATATTACTCATGGTATCTTCTAATTTATCCACTCTATTATGCTACAGATGAAATTTACCATCCAAATCCCCTTCCACCGACCTATCATCTTTCTCCTTCAATCTTTTTTTCTATTTCGTAGACTTTAGCTACCATTTCCGCAAAGGCTTCATTTTTTGCCACCACATCTTTCATCTCATTGAGGAAGAATGCAACTAGTTTATCCCCAACACCAATCTTTGTGATGAGGTTAACCTCGCCTCTCATAATCTGCATCTGCTTTTTAATTTTGACAATTTCATCTAGCATTTTACCTAGACTGCAAGTGAAATACAACAGATAGTTCTTGTTTTTAATAATATCTTCCACCCCACTAAAATCCTTACCAGTATCCACATTAGCAAAATCATTGGTCTCAGTGTCTTTTTCCAAGTTGTTCACAATATTCTCCACACTCTGGTTGATTTCCTTCTGCAGATTCTCCTCCATATTCACCATGGGAATTTTGTCTTCCTCCAAAATTTCTATGTTTTCCTCCTTCTTTTCCTCTTCCCTAGTTTCATTCCCCAAGTTAATCTCAGTGCCCTGTTCCTTTTCCACTTCGTCGTCCTCCTCCAAGGATAGCACAATTCTTCTTTTACTTGGGTTTTTTCCTTTTGTGTTCCTCTTATTTTTACTCTTCTCCCCACACTTCCTTTTCTTACCTTCTTTCCCTTTTTTGTTCTCATACTCATCCTCCTCTATGTCTTTTTCCATTTTTGAGTCTTCCACAACAACCTTCACCTTAATTTTATTCGATGATGAGCCTTTTTCCTTCTTAGGAGTATGAAACAGCTCCTCCACTTCCTCTGTCTCCTCACGAGATAAATTTTCCTCCTCATCACCTTTTGTTTCCTCCTCATCCCTAACAATCCTCTTTAGAAAGGGTTTCTCCACCTTTTTCATTTTAACAAGGTCAAAGACAAGAAGCATGAGGCCCTAGTGTAAAGCATGATCACCCTTGGGGTCCTTCTGAATACTAGTGATGGTAAAGTCCAGCGAACTCAACAAATAAAATGGAAGACTAATTTTAACATTATGCCAAAAGTGTTTCAACAACATAAAGTGATTCCCATAAGATCTGATAAATCTACCATCGAGCACTATGTAATTGATAACCGTAAACAACACATACCTCCATGTCCTAGATATGTGTTTTGGTTTATGGTAGGAAGTATTCACCTTCACCAGTCTCGCCTTCTCCTCCTCCTCAGTTAGGAATTTCTCCTAGAATTTGTCAAAAATAGTTTTGTCTCTGTAGAACTTAATCCCTTCCATACTCATGTTCATGACCTCAGCTATGATTTCCTCCATTACCTCCATGACCTGATTCCCCACAAGCACCTTCCCATTCTTCCAGGTCTTGAAAAATTGCCTTGTTACTATAGGGTTTCTGCCATGTTACCTCTCTGTTGGCAAGTTGAAACTACAGGGATTATATGACTAGTTTTGTGTTTTCATTATGGCAACAAAGTCATATGAAGTTTTGATAGTAAATTCACAAACTTTGAATATCAAGATTTGGCTAAGTATAAGAAGAAGAAACATAACAGAGGTATACAGTTGATCAGAGCACCAGTGCACGTGTGTAGGATCAAGTTAGATTATGCTCCTTTTTACTTAAGCTTTATGATACATTTTTATGCTTATTCTATATATTCATGGTAAGATATGATAGTACAGAGAAGTTACAGCAAGTTCAAGTGCCACTAGCAGTTCAGCAAACAGAGCATGGAGCCGACTTCAGATTTTGATTAGCATATATTATTATTTTTTGTAATGGATATGCACCTATTGTAATATATTTGTAATTATTTTATTAACACTCATGTAAACATGCTTAAGACAATTCATTTGGAAGCGTTGTGTATGTTGATTTTGGGCCAACTAAGTTCTAGTTTTTGGTCGCGTCTATTCAGGCATGTATATATACTTGACATGCAATTTTGTATTAAGAGTGAGAGTTGAAAATATGAAAAAAAGATATACAGAAGAATAGTATAAACAAATCAGTATGAGATAGAGCTCTTTAAAGAGATTAGAGCATCAGTGCATAAATGGAACTGATCAGACAAGAGTGTCATAATAGCAGTTCACCTTTTGGATATATTGTGTTTCTATTATCAGGAGGTTGCAGCCTTCTTCTTGTTGGGAAGTGAGCTCTGGCAGCGAGCCATTCACCTTTAACAAGGTTTTGTAAAAGAATCCTAATAGGGTCATTGTAATGACTTCTCCTAACATTGAAAAGGAACTCTAACAAGTTCATAAGACTAGTACAATTATTTGTGGGTACTAATTCCCACCGAGGTTTTCCTCTAATCAAGGTTTCCCTATAAACATATCTTGTGTTATGTGTTATTGTGTTATGCTATATCTATTATCTATTTTGATTTAAGTTTCAAGTTTCTAAAATAAATTAAATTCCCTAACACTGATTCACCCCCCCACCTCTCAGTGTTTGTAACAATTGGTATCAGAGCTCTGGTCCTCTGAAAGAAAGTTTAACCACTTGAGCAGACCATGGATTCAACAGAAGTGAAACATCTAAAAAAGAATCTTGAAGGAGCCTTTGAAGATCTTGACAGATATGAAAAAGAAATGAAGAATTAAAACTAAAATTTGATGGATCGCAAATACTTATCAAAAAATTAAGAAAAGATTTGAAAGATTGCTCTACAAATGATTTGGGAAAAATGGTCAAAAAGCTGAATGAAGAAAACATGTCTCTGAAGGATAAGATTGAAGATTTGAATGAACAACTAACAGATAGCCTAACATATATTGAAGAAAATACCAAAGAAAGTAAACAATTAGATGAAGAACTTATGCAAGAAAATATGAAGATCTTGGAGTTGGAAACCATCAAGAAAAAGATAGAATCTAAATTTATAGAAGAAAAGAATCATATTGAAAAATTACACACAAGTTCTGATCTAATTCAATCACAACTTTATGCACATAAGTTAAGAGGAGATACTACTGGTGTTGAATACAATGTAGCACAAAGTGAAATCAATACAATACAAGAAAGAAAGAAAGCACAAGAAGAATCTATAGAAGAAAAGAAAACTGAGAATCTTGATGAAGCTAAAACTGAATCACCTAAAGATGAACACAAGCTAGTTAACCAAACTTGTTATGCCTGTAAAAAGCATGGAAATTTGGAAAGAGATTGTAAAAAGGTAAGACCCTTCAATGAATATTTTTATTCTTGTAATAAATTTGGTCATAGGGCTATACATTGTAGACCAAGTCAAAGGAATCAGTCACAGTAGAACCAAAGAAGTTTGACTCAATACAATCAGAGAAATCAACCTTAGAGAAACTATCAGAACATTACATGTCAGATATGTAATTACAATGGACACACATCCGAGAAGTGCAGCATGGTAAATCCTATCAATAGACCTCCAATCATTTTTCACTCTTGTAACAAAGTTGGACATATCTCAAGGTTTTGCAGATCCAGAACGCAAAGACAAGAAAATCCTAAAGGATCACTATTTGAAGAATCTAGAGAAGTTAAGTTTATGAAAGCTATAGAAGATTCAAGCAAGATTTGGGTTGAGGTAAAGAAATATGATAGTGTTGTGAAAGTGGTAGATGCATCCATAGTGGATGCACTTTTTACTTCTAGATAAGATGACCCTCATGGTCATAGGGGGAGCTAATCTATCTCTAAACCCCTACATAGTTGGTATACTCACCTCTGAGTATGCACCTATGAATTCATGGATTTGGTCACGAATTAAGGAATTATACATGGACACATATCTTGTACTTCAACAAGAACAAAGATTGAAATTTTCAGTGGAAATTGTGTTACGACAACAAGCATTAAATGCAGTAACTCATTTATAAGTCAGTAAAAGATCTTATATCTTCACTTTTAAATTTGAGATCAAAGCAGTTGGAGAGAACAGGAGATTCAAGAATCTTAGTATTGACTGATTACCATTAGTTGGTTAGAGAAGTGGATTGTAGTTGTAACATAACCCTAGCATGGACACATCATTTCAGAATCTCTGTGAAACCCTATTTAAGAAAGTTACAAGTAAGTAATGGCTACTCCTATAGTGTTTCACATCTTTGAGAAAAAGAGATATGTGTTTAAGAAGCATCCTTTCAATTTAGTTTTGGATGATGTTAAGGGAGCATTTTCAAAGACTCCGTTAGGAGTTGTGCATGTTGAGGACATACGCGCTTACATCTACTATAAGAAGGAGTCTGTAGGTGAAGATAGCATAACATCACTCATGGTGTCTATGACAAAACCTTGATTGCTCATTCAAAGATGAGTTCTCTCATCTCATAGGGAACCCTATTATTGAGTATATGAATGTGCATGAGTTCTATGAATCAAAATGGACTAAGATTTTACTCAGCAGGATTCATGGTGACTTATTCTAGATTGGTGAAGTCTTAGTTCATATTACAACTGACCTCATTCATGAAATGACTAGAATCTCTAAAGTTGGTCCTGTTCTTCCCACTAGAAAAGATGTAAAGAAGTAGGTTGAGAAGGCTTTCTTTTCTAGGAGTGATAGGTGCAGAATGATAGTTGATCCTATTGTGGAGAAAGGTATCAAACTCATCACTATGATCCTTGGATACAAATTTCAGCACGCAAGCAGAGTTAACAGTATATCTACAGCTATAGTTCTGGCAGCTATAAGGTCAGTAAAAGACTACTCAATTCAATCTATGTGAGATCTTGTGTGCACAGTTATTGGAGAACATCAAGGCTATAAAACATGACAAGACCAAAATATTCAGATTTGGGTCTGTAATCATATACTTGTACTTCCACATTGTTGGTAAGGTTTCTAACCTCTACCTAGACATGAGGAAACCTACTCTACCTCAAATTTCATTGAAAGAAACATCTGAAAGTAGTAAAAGGGATTCCATGGATATGGAAATAAAGACATTCAGAATAAAGATGTAGAAGAGGTTTAGAATACCAGAGAAGATAGTTGAAAAATACAAGGACATCATATGCTTCATAGTGGAAATAGACTGTACATGCATGGAAGCAGTTGAGCCAAGAACCAAATGGATTCAACCACTTGGTTATGAAGTAGAAGAACATGTTTTGGAAGTATATGCACAAGTCCGTCTATCTGCGCCTAAAGATCCAAATGAGCCTAGATGGGGCACATATAGAGAAAAGACAAATCAAGTTGATTTTTTCCTATATAGTGCAAACAATAAGAGAAAATCATCAAGGATTACCTCTAACATTCTAAAATTTCATGGTGTCACCCAAGAAGACCTAGATAAAGATAGGGAAGCTAAAATTGCAAGAGAACCTAAGCAAACACCTATAGAAGTCAAAATAGAAAAATCTGATGATATCCACAAGAAGAAAAAGAAGAAGTCTGATGAGAGCATATTTGTGCCCTCTACTACTATTGACCTGGAATCCTCTCCACCTTCTATGCCAAGAAAGATGACTAGAAGAAGGAAGCAAGTTCCCATAAGCCACCCATCCTAAATGACAACATGAAGCAAAGAAAAGAATACTCAAGCTCCTCCTGAGGTAGGATTTAGACCTAGTCTTGATATCTTAAGGAACAAAATCATTAATGAAGGATGACTAGATTGAATTGAAAATGTCTATGACAAGTATCAAGAGATAGATAAATCAGAAATACATTCTATGATTATCTCACATATGATCAAGTTTAAAAGATCAGTTCTGGAACTTAAGATAGTCATTCCAGACAGATTATGGAACATACTTGATTTATTAAAAAGACAAACAATAGAAGAAGATATGAGGATTAGAGAAGAAACACTAGGTAATCTTCTCCCTATTTTCTCACATGATCAGAAGGCAATACTATTAGATCTGGTAAAACCTCATCTAAGAACCAAGACAAGAACTTTTCACATTATGAATAAAGAGTATGAGTTGGCTGGAAAAGAGACTAAAAAATAATTCAAGAAAGTGTTTTTGGATAGACATATGTATCCATTAATAGTGCCTACAACTAAAGTGACTCTAGTTCGTTCCAAACAAGAAAAATAATCAGAGATTCTTAGTGTGCCTATGACAGGTCCACATGATTTTGCACCCAATGTTCCATCACCCTCTAATATAGTCAAAGATTCAGATGAAACCATTATGATTAATAATGTTAAGATAACAATGACATCTTTAGATAATGACTTGAACAAATTTGAAAAAGAATTTGTCAGCACTGAAGAAGCTGAGAAGTTATGCACTAATAATACCTCCTTGCAGCAAGATAAAGTTCTTATTGAAGACTCAACAAGTTTTAACAATGAGGAAGGTAATCAATCTAATGAAACACCCTTTGTGGAGATCTTGGTGAAAAGTGAATGTATGGATGTAAGTCAAAATTCTATATTCACTCCATCTATCAAACCATCAATATCATTATTGTCAAGTTTGACCCCTGACTCAGCAAACCTAGATGCATAGGGAGAAGAAGACTTGATCAAAATAAGTGTATTAGCCATGGAGAAAGATAAAGAGAAACAATTTATGAGAAATACTCTCTTTCTTGAGTCACTAAAACATTTTGAACAACCTAGTGCCAACAAAGAAGAAATTGGAAAATATTCAATCAGTTGATGATGTTGATAGCATCTTGACAAGCTTCAAATAAAACTTCACAAGTCTAGTAGACTCAGCTACTAAAATTATAGAAGACAAGTACAAAAATGAAAGGTTGGATGAAATAAAAAATAAATTCTCATTAGATCTCAACTCATTGAAGATTGGTCAATCAATTCTGAAAGAGTTAGCAAGAAAAGGTAGAAATGTGATAGCTAACTATATGGATAGAGGCAAATTAATTTTTGAACACATCAAGAAGATTGAGGAAGCAGATATCTTGGTTGAAAGTATAAGGAAATCACTTGAAACCTCCTCTCAAGACATCAATATCTTTAACAACATCTATCAAGGGCAGATAGATTAAATTGAGAAAGCCAAGATAGAGATCATCAAGATAAGGACCAGACAAACACAACTGAGAAATGCACCTACACCCTCCTTAGTTGTACTAAATGAGAACATCAAACAGATTGACGTAACTATTTTCACATATGATCAAGGCCCCTGTATGGATTTGGTAAAGATGGAGAAGCTCACATATGCATTATGCACCCATATTCAGACTGTTGATGCACTCAAGGCATTTTGGCAGCAAGAAATCAAGAATCTTTAGATTGCATACCCAGATGTATACTCTGAGTAAGTACTTGGGCACTTAATTTTTTGGCACCTTTAACATTAATGTCAAAGGGGGAGTAGAGTATATAAAGGAGTATGGTGTATATAGCCAAAGGTATGATGTACAATAAACTTGCAATTTTTTGTGTTAAGTCAAAGTTTAGTAACTTGGCCACATTCCTTTGTTTCCATTAATGAAAAAGGGGGAGATTGTTGGAAATTTGACACTAAAAGGATTATATGACTAGTTTTGTTTTGTCATTATGGTGACAAATTCATATGAATTTTTGACAGTAAGTTCACAAACTTTGAAGATCAAGATTTGGCTAAGTATAAGAAGCAGAACTGAACAGAGGTATACAGTTGATCAAAGCACCAGCACATGTGTGTATGATCAAGTTAGAGTATGTGCCTTTGTAATTAAGCTTTATGATATTTTTTTATGATTATTATATACACGCATGGTAAGATATGACAGTATAGAGAAGTTACAATAAGTTCAAGTGCCACTAGCAGTTCAGCAAACAGAGCATGGAGCCGACTTTAGATTTTGATTAGTGTATATTATTTTGTTTTGTAATGGCTATGTACCTATTGTAATATGTTTTTAATTATGTTATTAACACTCATGTAAATACACTTAAGCCAATTCATTTGGAAGCATTGTGTATGTTCGTTTTGGGCCAACTAAGTTCTAGTTTTTGGTCACGTCTATTCAGGCATGTATATATACTTGACATGCAATTTTGTATTAAGAGTGAGAGTCAAAAATATGTAGAAAAGATATACAAAAGAATAGTATAAAAAAATTAGTATGAGATAGAGCTCTTTAAAGAGATTAGGGCATCAGTGCATAAATTGAACTGATTAGACAACAGTGTCATAACAATAGTTCACCTTTTGGATATAGTGTGTATCTGTTATCAGGAGGTTGTAGCCTTCTTCTTGTTGGGAAGTGAGCTTTGGGAGTGAGCCATTCACCTTTAACAGGGTTTTGTAAAAGACTCCTAACAGGGTCATTGTACTAAGCATTGTAATGACTTCTCCTAACAGGGCCAAGGAACTCTAACAAGTTCATAAGACTAGTACAATTATTTGTGGGTACTAATTCCTACTGGGGTTTTCCTCTGATCAAGGTTTCCCCGTAAAAATATCTTGTGTTATGTGTTATCTATTTTCTGTTTTGATTTAAGTTTCAAGCTACTGAAATAAATTAAATTGCCAAACATTGATTCACCCTCATCTCTCAATGTTTCTAACACTCTCCATGAAGACTGACATCCCACCATTCTTCAAGATATTCCAAATAGTCTTGTTATCCTTCCACTCATCACAGTTGACAGGTTTGAAGCGTTTCGTGCTTCCTCCCATTTTTTCACTCTGCAATAAAATATCAATCTTGATGTAAGAAATGCTACTGCTATTGTGGAGAAAATTGACTTCTTTCAGCTTGGCCAAAAACACCCAAAATCTATGACAACTTGGGATCAACGTCACCATAATGTACTTCACCCATATGAAGTAATTATGACACCTCACCTCATAATCAAAGATCTTGATTAAACTTACCATTTAAAACCTTTACTTGCTTGCTCCATAAATGGTCACTTTCCATTAATGATTTTGCCTAAAAAGGTATTTCATCCCCATCATTCCAATTCATCATCACCTCCATCTTGCACGCCATGTTGATAGCCAAGTCAGAAATACCATTGGTTTCTCTATAGTTGTGCGTTATGAATCAATCTTCAAAAGATCTAATTAGGGTTTTATCTTTTTGCATTACATTATAAATTGAGTAGGAAACTTCACAATCATTATTCAAAAATTATATTATATTAAGGGAGACACCTTCAAGCCAAAGCTTCTTACATCCCTTATCCTTGGCTAAGATTAAACCATAAAGGGCAGTATTAGCCTCGACTACATGGTTGGTTTGAAAACCTAAAGGGATAGCTCTTATCCCTTTACAAACCCCATGCTCATCTCTTATCACCATACCACACCCTGCCACCCATAGGTTCCCTTTCAAAGCTCCATCAAAATTCACTTTCATCCATCCCCTAGGAGGGCAATCCCATCTAGCTCCTTCTCTCCCCATTTTTTCCTTGTACTTTCTCATTTTTCCTTTTATTTTCTAGTTATTGAAGAAGGTAATGTCCTACAAGTTAGAGGGTTCCAACATGTTGTCCTTTAAGTATACATTTTCAATAACAACTCTTTTGATCTTATGGAAAACCGCTTTCTCACTAGAAACCTTATTTCTAAAGATTCTCTTGTTTCTTTCTTTCCAAACCGCCCAGTACATATAGGGTAAAATGGAGTTCCAAATCCTAGCAACATTTTTATTCCTAGAGGGAGATATCCAAGAATTGAAAAAAAATTGCAAATCCTTTGAGACAACCCAATCAACATTAAGAAGTTTAAAGAATTTTCCCCACATACTTTGCACATAAGGGAAATGAAGAGTCAAGTGGTTAACTTTTTCTTCATCCTGATTGCATAAATAACATCTATTGACCATAGTAATACCTCTTCTTCTCAAATTGTCATTTGTAAGAACCTTATTTTGCAACATTATCCAAAAAAAGACATTAACCTTAGGAGTTAAACCTTTAATCTAGGCCTTAGCCCAGCAGGGTTCATTTAACTTCTTAGAATCCTAATGGAACAAAGAGGATATAGAAAATTTCCCATTTGAACTATACTTCAATATGGAGTTGTCTTCTTCATCAATCAGAGTGAAAGAATTTAGGATTTTACTAAGCATTCCCAAATATTTATCAATAACAGTAAGGTCCACCCATCTATCCCTTCCCCAATAATCGGCCACCTTTACCCCAAACCTCAACTTGCACTGATTCTCAAATTCCTTCCACTCAGGAATCTCCTTCAAAGGGTTGTCCACCATCCATTCCTCTTCCCAAAACAAAATTGTCCTCCCATTTCCCACTTTCCATTTAACACCTTTTCTAATGATTTCCTTGTGCTTCAAAACATTTCTCTATATAAAGGATCCCCCAGAAACATTGTCACTATTAAGAAAGTTGACAAGATTAGGATGCTCCTTGTTGTATTGTTTATCCCATATTAGATTCTATTCACCCTTCATCTTATAGTATCTCCAAATTAATTTAGCAAGTAGGTGGTGATTAAGGTTTCTAACTCTGCACAAACCAAGTCCCCTTTATTCACATGTCTACAAACCTTCTCCAAAGCAATAAGGGCCATCCTTTTCTTCTTTTCCATTCCAGTCCACAAAAAGGTCTTTTGAATCTTCTCAATGGCATCTCCATATTGTTTTGGGATTTTGAATATGCTAAGTGCATAAAGAGGTAATTCTTAAAGAGTAGAATGAAGAATCTGAATCTTCCCATCTTTGATCAACAACATGCCCTCCCACCCAGCCAATTTACTATGAAATATATCCACCAGAGAAGTCCAGAATGAGTCAGGGGGCTCCAAGAAAATAGGGAGACCAAGATAAGTCCTAGGAAGAGACTCCATCTCACACCTAAGAACATTATTAATTTTGTGTTGCCTTTTTTTAGGGACATTGAAGAAGAAGACAGAGCTCTTTCCCCAGTTAATGAGCTGTGTCGAAGTTGTCCATATCTATTCAAAGCCTTTTTGATATTTTTAGTATTTTTAACTGAATCTTCTCCCATAATAATTGATTCATCCACAAACTGCTGGTGAGAGAAGACTTGTGCATTAGAAGAAGGATCAAGGCCTTTAAATTCCCCATTTTGAACCAAACTCCCAATATATCTGCCCAAACACTGAGCCATGATAACAAAGATAAATGGAGATAAGGGATCACCCTATCTTAAACCCCTTTAAGATTTAAAAATGGGTGGGAGAACCATTAACCAGAACTAAAAAGGTAGCAGAAGAGATCAGCTGATAGATGATGTTTACACTTATGTTGTTGAAGCCAAAAGCTTTCAACACCTTCTTAAGAAAATCCCAATCAACCTTATCATAGGCTTTGGATAGGTACAATTTCAGAATGAACCCCTCTTTTCTAGACATAACCAATGAATGCACATTTTTGTGGATAGAGATGATAGAATCCATGATCTGGCTTCCTGGGACAAAACCATTCTACTGCCAAGATATAAGAGATGACAAAATAGAGAGAATCCTTATAGTTAGCACCTTAGAAATGATTTTGTAAATCAAATTGCATAAAATTATCGTTCTAAACTATTCCATATTATCTACACCATGATTTTTAGGGATAAGAGAAGTAAAGGCACCATATAATTATTTTAAAATCTTCCTAGACCCAAAGAATTCCTTCACAACACTAGTCACATCCTTTTCAATTATTGTCCAGAATTTTTGAAAGAAAAATAGGGGGAACCCATCAGGACCAGGGGCCTTGTCCCCTTCAAAAGAAAAAAATAGCCCTTCTGATTTCATCATTAGAAGGAATAGAAGTAAGAATATCATTCTGGTTCTCATTTAAGATATGGGGAATACCATCCAAAAAATCCTTTTGAGCTTCCTTGTCAAGATCTTTGTCCTGTTGGAGAAGATTTTGAAAAAAACCTTTGGCCTAAATTCTAATAGTATCTTCATCATCATATCTTGTACCATTTATATTTAAATTGGTAATTCTATTCGCCAATCTATGCTTTAGAGTATTCTTGAAAAAATATTTAGTATTCTTGTCCCCTTCCTTCAAAAAAATCTTTCGAGCTCTCTATCTCCAAAAGGTTTCTTCCTTAGAAATAATATCATGATAATCCACAAGTTTCTCATTCTCCTATTCTCTTGTAATTTTTTCATATCCATCCTACTGAATCCTGTCCTGGATATCTTTCAGTTCCAAACAAATATTGGTCTTAGTAGTAAAAATGTTACCAAAGGTGTACTTATTCCATATTTTGATATTCTCCTTAACTCGTTTCAGTTTCTTGGTAAGAATAAACATAGATGTACCTTTTATCTTTATCTTCCACCATTCCTTAATTTTTTTTTCCAATTGAGGGTGCTGCATCCACATTTTCTCAAATCTGTAGGGGAAATTCCTCCTTTTGGTAATGGGATCAGCCATGGAATTAATTGGGTTGTGATCAGAGCCCACTCTTACATGAGAAGACAAAAAAAAAAATAATGAATAAACCAATCATTACTAATAAGGGATATGTCAAGTCTAACCTAAATGATATCCTTCCCACTTCTTCTATTAGTCTAGGTGTAGTTAATTCCCTACAAATCCACATCATGGAGGCCTTGCTCATCTAATAAATTCATAAGGTTCATTCTATTGTCCAAATTTGTTTGGCTTGCCCCTTTTTTAAATTTCTTTTAGGGGTGTATTAAAATCTCCCATAACAATCAAGTCCTCAGTACTAAAACCCCTTCTAAAATTGGTTAGCATCTCCCAAAAAGACTCTCTGCCAGTTTTGGTATTAGGAGCATAAATTTTGGTCAAAAACCAAGATGTACCATCCTTGAGATGACTAAATCTGATACAGGCAACATTAATCCCTTGAAAAATAACTTCACCTTTTATAACATCACAGATCCAAAGGGTAGCAATACCCCCTGAGGCTCCTTTAGAATCCCCCCACAAATATTACCATTCTTAAAAAATCTAAGTTTTTCAACCTTCTCCTTGAGCATTTTAGTTTCTTGGATCAAAAAAATATCACGTCTATTATCTCTAATCATATTTATAATGAGATCTTTCTTATGAGGATTATTCAATCCTCTAATATTACAAGAGATAATCTTCATACCTTAATAAAGGGTCTTGCCTCTAGGATGGTCTTCTGATTTCCATCCGCTATATTCTTTTTAGCCTCCATGGCTCAAATTTTCTCATTAGATGGTCTACCAAGAGAGGCCATCATCCCTCCCATGTCTCCATTTTTTATACTTCTTGTCTGGGATCGATTAGTCTTTTCCTTCTTCTTCTTGCTCTTTGATTTTTTTCCATCTGCAGAAGCTCCTAATCCATCCTCCTACCCACTTTGGTATCTCTTTAAAGCCTAATGTATGAAATCAACATCTCCCCAATTTGGGTATTGATTCTCCAGAAAAGTACCCTTGATCACCTGAGGAGACATTTGTGAAGCTTTTATGGATCCTTGTCCTAAAATAATGCGCTTTTGGGCATCCTCCCATTTTGATTGTTCCTCTCCATACTCTTTTGGCCTTGGGGACTATGGTTCATTCTCTTCATGATTGACATCATTTGATTCCATAATAATAGGGCTTCTATGCAAGTTTGCATTTATTTCTCCCTTTTCCAAATCTTCCTTCATTATCATTTCTTGCCTCTTATTAATGTCCTTTTGTATTACATCCCCATTAATTCTATCCTCTGCTTGTCATTGTAGGATTTCATTACTTTCCATACTTCCATTTTTAGCATGGCCATTCTCCTTTACCTTGCCCTCTATATCTATGTTTTGATCCTTATCCCCCACTTTGGTGGATAAAGACCCTCTTGAGATTTCTTCCCCATTGTCTTTAGGCTTTCCAACAGGAACCCACTTCTTCACCTTTCTTTGAGTTTTTTTAGTCGGACATTTCTTCGCCCAATGCCCACCTTTCTTGCAATAAAGAAAGCAAAAGGGATAGATTCATATTCTATCTTTTGTTCTCAAGATCCCAGTTTTGAATGAATACTTTTGTTTTCAGGCATACTAGATTACTGCATTATACCGACACATATCCTAGCATAAGTTAATCTTCTTCTTGATGTTGTGACAGGGTCAATGGATAACAACTCACAAAAGAAATTGGCTATCCCTAAAAATATATCCTCCGTCCAATATTCCAAGGGAAGACCATGAAGCTTAACCCAGACCAAGGCTTGGGTCACTACCTCATCTTCAAACACAAGGTTGGGACACCATTTTTGAAGGATTAGAGTATTTTCCTAATTATCCATGGCCCGTTACATAATATCTTCATTATATCCTCTTCACAGGACAAGAAAAAAGAAAAGAATCCTTTTTTCATAGTCACCACGTCCACCTACCCTTTCAATGTTAGAGTAATCATTAGTTTTGTTATTAATTAAATCATGTTGATTTAATTACTTAAGTTATTACTCTTTAGTGCTTAAGCTTTCTCTTAGGTGCATTAATAATTAATTCTTTTATTAATTATTAATGTGAAACCTAGCTTTTTAGGCTTTAGGGTTTTGTTCACCTTTATAGGTTGAACCTTGTAATTCTTTTTTCATTAACTCAGATTATAATTTAGCTCTCACATTTTGAGTAACTTCTGAGTTCTTCTTTTTCCCTCTTTCTACTTCTCTCCTGTAATAGGTTATTTGCATGCAGGTGTTCTTGGCGTTTTGTGGATTTGTATCTCTCAAATCCTACATGGTATTAGAGCCACACTACTATTGCCTGGTCTAGTGTTTTTGAATTAGTGACTCGAGGGCAAAAATCATAGCTTTTTGGGGTTTTTCTCTTCAATCTGAAAGAGACACATTTTTCTAGAGCACTTTGAGTGAAAACAGACTCCACCATCGCGCTCAGAAGGCCCGGGAGATCACTTTTTCATATAAATTTTTCCATTTTTTGCTACAGTGACCTCTGGAAAAAAAAAATTCTCTCTCCTAGGCCGTACCACATAAATTTCGAGGAGAAAAATGTTCAAAAAATCAAAAATAACACTTTTTTCTAAAGTTTCTAAAAAGCTTTTGTAAAGTTTTTTTTAAAAAACCTTTGAAAGAAAAGGTGTGTACATTTTGGAAAGGTACGAATGTGCAGAATGTGCAGGCAATGATGTCATCATTTGTAGGTCGATGATCGGGCTTAAAATTAACGTCCACAAAACCGTCACACAGTTTGTGACACTTATTCAAAAAGGCAGCCTTCAGTGTTTTGGCCATATCTTTTTCATACGACGTCCATTTTCAAAAAATGAAATATTGTCGGAAAGCTCTTTCTGAGCCGAAGATGATGATGCTAGTTTTGTATACATATTTGGCTATTTGAGTACCTTTTTTTAGTGTCAAATTTGCAGCTTCAGCTTCCGTCCTCCTTGCACCAGTTTTTGATCTAAATTTAGTAAGGTCAGATTTCTTAATTTGTTTTTCATTTAGAAGAGTTATCATGGGTTTTTCTACTCACCCTTCAGTTGTTATTCTGAAACGGGGTAATTATGGGTCATGGGCAAAGGGTATACTTACACATTGTAGGTGGCTTAATATTTTTCCTTATTTGTATGATCTCATACCTGAACCAGCCACTTCAGAGGGAAAATTAGCATGGGATATTATTAGAGATCTTATAATAGGACTTATAGTGTCTAGTGTTGACCATGACACTATGTTGGCTATATCAGACATTGATTGTCCTTACCCACTTTGGACACATCTTTGGGAAATATATGGAGACCCTAATCTCTCTCCATTCCCAGAGGATCCTGCTTCAGATTGTCTCATACCCATTGCTTGGAGAGAGAATAAACCCTTTGATCATTATACTTTAGAGGAGCTTGAGTATTTAGACACCCTTACATGTTCCGATGGATTAGAGGCTTGTCTCACAATTCCCACTCTTCAGACTAAGACTTCATCAACATCTCCTTATGCTCCTGTTTCTGTGCAACAGGGAATCATACATCTTTCAAACATAGATACTTTGGACTCTTATGTTGTAGACATATATTTCTTGTTTATTGAGTCTTATACTACAGATTTGGAGGATTATTTTGAGGACATTCATCTCCTCTACCTTGACAGTCAGGTTATCACTGTTCTCCCACCATTATCCGTGCATTCAACGATTGCATTTCAGGATTCTCCACATCAGTTTGGATTTGGCATCATTTATTTCAATTCAGATAGAGAGATTCTTCAGCATCTAATCATGGCACACATCCAGAGACAGATTGGTACATCACTCTTCATAGGGTTTCTTTGACATCATCCTTTGGATTCATTTCTTCCCAAGGGGAGGAAAATCATTTGCCGCTTCAGGATCTCCTTTTGGATTCTATATCAGGCATCTACCATTGTGAGAGGAGTTTCTTCATTATGGGGGGACTTTGGTGTCTCATCCCTCTCTCATGGGGGGGCTGGTTGTACTTATGGTCTTGAGAGAGTCTCTTGAGCCATTTCTTTTCTGCATTTTTCTATCTCTTTTTGGAGAGGGGTTTTTCCCA
>MU223225.1:11433075-11451095 GCA_018584345.1 Thuja plicata
AAAAACTACACAGTTGAATCCTGATAGCAATATCACAATTTGACTTGCTGTGGAAAAATGTCTCCTACTTATCAATTGATGAGCTTAAGGGGCTTTCTAATGAATGGTTCATAAGGCACAACACTTGGTGAAGGTTTTTCAAATGAGGATGCAAGTAGAGTGGGTTTAACCATGGAGGAAACTCCGTAGTTAAGCGCGCTCGAGCTGGAGTAGTACTGGGATGGGTGACCTCTAGGGAAGTCCTGGTGCTTCACCTCTGTGAGCATCACCTAGATCCAATGAGTGCTAAGTGTTCCATTCATTCTCATGAGATATGTGTTCATGTGAACCACTACTCATGAATTATGGGTCAATGAGTTTGACTCAAAAACTACACAGTTGAATCCTGATAGCAATATCACAAGAATCTAAAATGACTTTTCTTGATTATTTGAGGCTTTAGGCTACATTTGTCTCACATGAATCAAGCCATTTATTTTTTTATGTGTTTAAAGATAGTAACCTTGATGCGCTCACATTAGGTTAGTATAGTCTTCAATGAGAGACTTAAGATCTGGATAGTCTAAATGAGTCAAATTATTTGGCAAGAGAACATGTGTATCTTGGATGAATATGTTGAACACATACCAGAACTGAGAGAAGGGTTGAATTAATCTAAACCTTAATATCAAATTCAATTCAAATATTTATAAACTTAAAATCACCTTAAGAAATCACCACATTTGAATCAATAGATTAGAAAAATAGGATCAATACAAGAGCACCATATTTACATGGAAAACCTAAGGATGGGAAAAACCATGGTGAGAATCTAACTCACTATATGAATAATTTTTATTACAATGATTAAGATCAATGTTCATACTTGCACAACTAGGGATAAATGCCTTAGGAAAAGATACAAAAAAATTTACAACTAAAACTCAGTATCTCAGGACAAGATGTAAAAGGATGTTCTAAAAACTTACTATCATTTAGCAGCATGAATCTCATAATATATTTGAGAATATCCTAAACATGAATAATAAATACTCAATATTTTGAATATATTTTTTTTAGGCTTTGACTTCTAATAAATAACACATAATTCTCTTCTATCACACATCTATACCAAAACACCACACTCACACATTTTTCCCTTAAATTGCATTCCTTAATATAAGATACATTGTTAAAAGTTTTTTGCATGTTAGCCTCAACCAATATAAACAATATTACATATAATAGGTCACCCAAACCCAAGATACATGAAGTGATCTACCCCAGGAGAAAGAGAGGATGAAAATATATCCAAACACACTCTTCTAAGTTAGATATAATGGTTTTCACATCAACCAAGACCATCATTGAAATAAAATGTGTGAATATGAAATTGAAGCTTGTAGAAAAATTTGGAAAATAACATCTTTTGAACCACTTTTGAAGCATGTGGATCTCCACATACCATGGTGATATCCATATTAACATTTCATCCTTAATTGTGAAGTATAGCCGACCCAAAAGAATGATCCCAAATGAGGTAGTATGGCTGGATACACAAAAACATAACATAACTAAACATATTGAGTATAGAACATTAAAGTTTACTAGAAAACCACCAACATCACTAAAAAACATATTGTTTGAGTGATAATGATCATCATTCATTGATATTGGAATCAATTATATCTAGAGGACACCAACCATTCTCTGGATTAGTTTGACAAAACATACTACACATAGTCAATGGAAATATCAGACCAATTGGACCTCAGCAAGTTTGACATCAATGACCAAAAACATCCCCTATTTAAAATAGAATAAATAAACTCTAACTAGGCATATGGATAGATGCCTAATTTGTATGGTTGGATTTTTTTAGATGTGTGTATGTATGAATAAAAAATGATAAATGCATGGCATATATATAAGAAAGAGACTTGAGCATGTTTCTGAAAGAATATCTAACAACTTAATACACTTTTTAAGAAAAAGAAATGGGTAAATTTTGAGGCACAACTTGAAGATTGTTACAAATTAATAATGCCCTAGTTTTAATATTTGGTTACCTATCATGATGATGTTTATCGCATCTTAAAAAATACAAAAGTGAGAGTGAAAATAATTAATACACTTTATTAATGTTTAACTAAGATAATCTTATACAAAATGGTGTCAACATATTCAAAGGATGTAAAAATGGAGCTTAGAACTGGTATCACAAGGAAATACTATTTATAGGAGGAGGATATGGCTATGTAGATTTTCTAGACACTTAGCATTCTATTACCATTAATGAAAGGTGCAATTTTATCTATGATCAATAGGAGATTACTCAATAATGGTCATGTTCATAATACTACAATCATGAAAGTATCTATCATGACTTTCATTGACATTAAGGGAGAAAACTATATGGGAGGTTAGCAGAAAGTAGATATATCAAATCCTCTTGGAACAAGGAGCTATTATATTGATCTCTAAGTTTTGTTGATCATTAGTGTCCCACATTTAGTCATTTATCTAGGCAGGTTAGTCGGCCATCAGTGCAATCGAGCTATCCAGTATAGGCCGAGAAGTAGTTATTGACGAGCTGATAGTAGTTGTCGAGGTACACAGAAGCCGAATGAAGTTGATCAATTCATTTCAAGCACCAGAGTCTTCATATGCCAAGCAAGATAGTTTTTTTATACATGTCAGCAATGGCACAAACTTGAAGGTAAACTGTTTTGAGCCGACTTGTTTGGGTATTTAATTTTTTCAACGGAGTTAATTACATATTAAATCATTTGATCCAATAAGTGGCATAGAGCCAATCAGAAAATTGGGATGCCCAAGCGGCATAAGTATTTGATCTTGATCATTTATCTAGATCTAATTTCTATATCCATAAGGTATATAAGATTGTAGAGATCTGTGTGTGTGAGCATACAAGAGAAGTTATCATGAGTTAAGAAGCATAGATCTAGCAGAGCAACAGAGCAGTGAGTAGTAGAGTAAAGTTATATCAGATTATTAGATCATAGAAGGTATTGAAAAGAGGAGATCTGTCATCAGCATCTAAGTGCATATAGAAGGATCAGATCTTGAGACATTCTAACAAGTGTATCAGGTGAAATCTCTTAACAAAGTGGTTCTAACAGACCTTTCTAAATCTCTTAGCCAAGTGCTTACTTTATTGTAAGTTTAAATCCTTTTACAAGGTAGATTATAATGATCGGTAGCTCTTAACTAAGTAGACCTTTAATCAGGTAGATTAAAAATTGTGATCAAACTTTGTAGCCCTTACAGGTGCACTTTATTGCTGCAGTAGTGAAGATTTTTGTATGTGTCATCCCCACCCCAGTTTTACCTTATTGGGTTTCTGAGTTATCAAATTCTATGTCCTGAGTTACTTATTTTATGTTATCGATGCTACTAGTTGATAGATCAAATACATTTATGGTATGGTTGTGGATCAGTTTGTTTTGAGTATTAAAAGTTACAACATCGGATTCACCCCCCACCCCCCTCTCTTAGTATCTTGCTTTCCCATATTGTATTTACAACAATTGGTATCAGATCTCAGTTCTCCAACAAAAAGGTTTCAATCAGCTTGAGAATTTAGATCTTGATATGGAGGTTTACAAATTGGGTAAATTCATTGAGAATCCAAAGATTGATATTTAGCTAGCATTATATCAGCTTGAGACAGCAAGACATGAATTGAAGAAGTCCCTACTAACAAGGAAATATTTGGCCAAACAAATGAATGACACTCATTATCAGGAAGAAGACACTGCAAATCTATTTCATAATAGAAACTCTACTAAGAGCTATGCAGCTATTTCAGATCTACTGGAAAGGAACAATACATTGTGTGAAGAAGTCAAAACTCTAAAAAGAGAGAAAGAAATGCAAACAGTAAGACTATGTGAAGTAGTGGAACAAAAGAAGAAAGTTGAAGATGACAAAGATATTGCTGAAGAAGATAAAAGAGTGATGACTATCAGAATTGATGAAAGGACACATGATGTACAAATGATGACAAATAATCAGGTTGACATGGCGAATCAACTGCTACTTGCAAATTAGGAGATCAGTAGGAAAGACATGAAAATTGTGAATCTGAGATCTGAGAATAGTGAATTGAAAGATGAATTGAGATCTGAGAAAGAACTTAATGAGAGATTGAATAAACCAAATGAAGCTTTGAATTATTTTGAAAATTGAATGGAAGCATCAAGAAGATCCAAGGACGCTTCTAGATTAGGTCATACCGAATAATTGACATCTTTTGAGAAAGGAGAATCATCTAAGATTGGTGAAAGGAGGAATGCAAAGACAAAGAACAACAAGCCTATATGCTACCACTATGGAAAACTAGGACACACAACAAATATCTGCCAAAGCATGAATGGTAAGTCCAATCCTAAAACTAAGTTCAATGGTTATTGCTTTAACAGTAAGTATGGACATCAGGCACATGAATGTTGGGAAAAGGAAAGCAATGCATCTCCCACACCTAGATTCAATAGGTATTGTTACAGCTGTAATAAATTTGGACATAGAGCACAAGATTGTAGATCTAATGCTAAACAATAATGGACATCAAAGACACAAGCAAAAGCACCTAGGAAAGGCAACACTTATAATTGGGATTACAACACTTGGCATAGTTGTCATTACTGTGGTGAGTATGGACATGTTCGAGAAAACTGCATAAAGACACATTTCAAAGGAAAATCTAAGTGTTGGATGAATGGAAGCCTAGTTTTTTATAATTGTTTGAAAATTGGTCATACTAGGGGAGATTGCAAAACAAGGGTACCTGCTCCTACTGTTATGCAGATTAGAGCACAGATGAACCAGACATGGATAAGAAAATAGGAACCGAGCAATAGTGAAGCTACTACAGCCGAGGTCACCCAATCCAATGGATCAAGTGATCACACCTTCTCCAACTAATAAAATGAGGTATGTGAGAAACTGTATTTATATTTCACATCTTTCATCAGTTCCTAACATATAAAAGTGCAAAAGTCCATATCTGCATATGTAAAAATGCATCAGGACACATTTTAAGATATGTACTGAGAAAAGTCAATATGCACTATAGGTGTCAAGAAATAGTCTTATTGTGCACTAAGACTGAGTTTTCTAGTGTATGTCAAGCTGGTATGTTGACTGAGAAAATTTTGTATGATGACTGAGTAATTTTTGTGCCTGAGAGAGGCGAGTTTTGTGAGTCGGCTGATGACAGTTGTATGGAACTCACTCAATGGACAAAACATTTAATGCTAACCTAATTTTGAATGTTGAAATTTATATAAAGGTAAGAACCGTTCATTTTCATTTTCACCATGCGATTAAGAATTTTACAGAGTGATTGAGCATTTGAGAACTTGATTTCAACAAAGACTTTTTAAAGATTTCTACAGTGTGTCATCGACATTCTTGAGTGAATAGTGTGAATTTTGATATCTGCCGAGGTACTTTGTTTTTCATCTTTGAAACCCTATTTTTGGAAATCATGGCCGCAAGTTCTTCTATAGCAGCTAAGATTATGGAGAACGAGTTGAGAAAATTTCAATTAGTTAGGAGTGACACCTGCGCGCCTCCTAATTTTAGGGCAATTCCTGAAAGTGCCATCTAGGGTGATCTGACTAGAGCCCTATCATAAATTCCACCCAAGGTACTTATGTTTCATGATGTTAGATCATGTTATATATGCAAAGTGAGCAAAATTGGAGATCATGAGTTAAGGGAATCCTACAAAACATTGTGTGTGGATGGAGTACTAAAAGATGAGTATAAACATTTAGCCAAGAGAGGGTTAACTCGTGCCCTAGATTTTTTTATGGACTTCAAAATGGAATGGATCAAAATTGTCCTTAGCCACATACACGACATGAACATATGGATGGATAATGGACCAGTTAGGATTACAAAGGAGGTCATCTAAAGGGTAACTGGCTATCCAACTATCAATAGGAAGAGAATCGTGAGATGTCAGAGTAAGGAAAATATAGAAGAATACACCAGAGCTATCTAGAATAAAAGAGGAATGACAATCTCAACAATCAAAGATTTGGAGCTTGATTTTGCAGTTAGGGTTATTGCTCACAAGTTCTATCAGTCAAGCCGAATGGACAGTGTCCCATGTATTACAGTCGACCAAGCTTGGAAGAATGTGAAGAAGGACCATACATATGACCTTGTCAATCTTTAGTTGACACAGCTATCTGAGAACCTTTCTTCAATCTGGAAGGAAAAGAACTCAATATGTAAGTTCGGTTCTCTGCTAGTTTGTATATTTTTCTATGTACATAATACATTTCCTACTTTTGGAGATATTATATGGAAGACAGACCAAGAAATTACACAATATATCAATGCATTTATTGAGCAATTAGGTGGTAATTTTAATAATATAATGGGAACATAATTTGCGGAATTCAAGAAAAAGATGAGACTGAGAAGCAGACTTCCCAGATCACTAGCTGAGAAACACTATGAGGAGATTTGTTTCCTAGTAGATATAGATTTTACCTATGTGTAGGCAGTAGTGGTGAGGGTATCATGGCTAAGGCCATTACCTTATGAAGTAAATATTGATGAGACATCTGTAGCTATAACAACTCTACTGGCAAAAGATAATGATGGTGCAGCTAGACGTTTTGGGAACTATGATGAAGCTAAGTCCAAAATCTCTATGGATTTGAAGGCTGGCACTTTGGAGAGGAAAAGGAAAAATATTTTAAAAGACTTGAAGAAAATGGTAGGAATAGAAAGTGATGAAGAAATAGAGGATGCACCTTTGGGTTTATCAACAGGACATGGAGAGGATATGTCTAGTGAAGAAGAGGAGAGTGAACTTGAAGAAGAAATCACTGTGAAAGCCAAAGGAAAATAGCCAATACTTGCCAAGGCAACTAAACCAGGCCAATCCAAATCTAAGGCAACCCCTCCTATTGCTAACTAGCCTAGGAAAAGGGCATCGACTATCTCATCTCTTTCCAAGACAACTAAGGTATATACAAAGGATAATGTTGGATAGAGCAGTTCAGGGAAAAGAAAACAAGTTGAAACAAAGGTTGTGCTAGGAAACTTGAGAAGAGACCGAGGAGGAAACTAATCTTGGAGAAAGAATATGATGAGGAGAAGATAGATACAGATGAACCCAACAACATACCTATAGCATCACATAAACCACTGACCAATATTGATGAGGTATGCAAGAACATAAGAAGTATTGCTGGATTAGCAGGATTTAAATTTATCAAGTATGAGAATCAAAGCATAGAAGACAAGCATAAGATTCAGGAAGCACTATTATATATGATGGGTACATTCAAGATGACACCTATAGAGATAGGATACCTTGTCCCCATAGAACTATATGATATTTTATCACAAAAGTGGCAGTATGCATTGATGACTGAAAGACAGATAAGGGAAGGGATGTTAGCTAAGGTCATTCCTACATTAACCAAGAAATAGATAGCCAAAATTATTGAACAATATCAAAGGAAGTTTATTCCTAAACAAAGAGCCTATGCAATATTGAAAAATTATGTTGAAGGTGTAGTACAACAAAGCACAAAAATTTGGAAGGAAACTTTTGGGCTATTGACCAAGAAGGAAGATAAGAAAGGTGAAGGCACCTCAGAATAGAAGGAAATGGAAGAAGAAATTGATACTAATCAGACAGAGACTGAGATGGAACTGGAAGAGAAAATAGACAATGTGCAAATTGTACATCTCACAATAGACAGTCCCATTAACACCACACTTGGAGATAACAACAATTTGGATGTCGAGGATCAAAATGAGCTGATAGACATAGGTATGCAATCGCCTATTTGAACAACTAAGGCTGAGCCAGAGAAAGAAGGAGAAAAGGAGGTAACAAATAATAATGAACCTATTTTAGATGTTGTGAAAACATTCTTAGACAGTGGAGATAAGATGGAAGAAATTGCAAACAAGCCTACAAAACAAGAGGCTATACAAGTGTTGGTGGATCTACCACACTATGTATCATCTACTCCTACTGGACCCAAAATTGGGAGTATACCTGATCAACAGGTAATCTTGACTCAGTTAAAGACTGCACTTGAAGTTAATACTGACAAAGGAAAGGATATTGAAGAACCTGAGCCAAGTATCAGTTCATCATAACTCAAGAAGAAGAAGCTAAATAAGAAGAAGTCACTGAGCTTAAATGTCACATTAGATGAAGTTATTGTGGTTCCTACATGGGATCCAGAGAAATTTTCATATGAGAAAATTTAGACTCTTCAATACCTATTAAAGAGGAAGAAGAGACAAGAAGAAATGAAGAGGGAGCACAAGCAGAAGCAATTCCTCCATGATATAAAGGATATTTTTGTTAAAGCATTTGACATGGAAGATGAAAATCAGCAAGCACCAATTCTGGAATAGTTAGTTCACATTGTGCAGAAAGTGAATGAAAAAAATATTGAGGCCAATGAAAAGTTGTTGCAATGGTCTGAGAGAAAATTTGAGAAAAAATTCTAATAGAAGATATTAGAAGAGATTGCTAACAAACAGGTTGAACTTTCTTCTCTTATTAACATTCTTGAGGAAGTTGCAAATAATGTTTATTCTTTGTACAAAAGATTATGTGATGTACAATTATTTACAAAGGATAATCAATAGCTTATTGAGAAGTTGCAATTAGATTTGAAGTCAACAATGAGCTCATTGAGCATGGATGCTAGTTCTAGCTCCATACATTTTGATAGGTTGACACATGCACAAAGAAGGTTATCCGAGCTTATGGATGAAGATGGCCAAATAAGGGCCAAATTGATAACGATTCAAACTAACCTGATACCTCATCTGGAGGTTATTCAGAAGGAACTTGTAACTGCACGTGAATTAGTCAATAGAGATCCTCATCTCTCTATTGCAGATAGTTTGGTAAGTCTTGCTGCCAAGCTAGAAATAAAGTTACAGGTTATGAAGTTTGTTAAGGATAGTTGGGATACAAAATTTGCATTAATATTAAAACTTCATAAGCCATTTTTGGATAAATATAACTTAACCCCTACAGCTATCAGTGACAAAAACAAGGGGGAAATAGATAAGGGAACAGATAAAGATGTGCAGCAACAAGCATAATATTTTTTTTTTGGCATGTACACTATGTAAATATTTTACGAAGACCGAGGTATAATCTTAGGGGGAGTATGTTGTCTACTTAGGAAAATTTTGTGGATATAAAGAAATGATAAGTGTTTTTTCCACTAATATCAAAGGGGGAGATTGTTGATCTCTAAGTTTTGTTGATCATTAGTGTCCCACACTTAGTCATTTATCTAGGCAGGTTAGTCGGCCATCATTGTGACTGAGCTATACAGTATAGGCTGAGCAATAGTTATTGTCGAGCTGATAGTAGTTGCCGAGTTACATAGAAGCCGAGTGAAGTTGATCAGTTCATGTCGATCGCTAGAGTCTTCATATGTCGAGCAAGACAGTTTTGTTATACATGTCAGGAATGGCACAAAATCGAAGGTAAACTATTTTAAGCTGACTTGTTTGGGTATTTAATGTTTTCAATGGAGTTAATTACACATTAAATCATTTGATCCAATACATGGCATAGAGCCAATCAGAAAATTGGAATGCCCAAGTGGCATAAGTATTTGATCTTGATCGTTGACCTAGATCTAATTGCCAGATCTGTAAGGTATATAAGATTGCTTCTTACCCTAATTTCAAAGGTGTGTGTGAGAATACAAGAGAGATATGAGAAGGGTGATTCTGAGTTAAGAATCATAGATCTAGCATAGCAACAAAGTAGTGAGCAACATAGTAAATTTATATCAAATTATTAGATCAGAGAAGATATTGAAAAGAGGAGATCTATCATCAGCATCTAAGTGCATATCAAAGGATTAGATCTTGAGACACTCTAACAAGTGTATCTGGTGAAATCTCTTAACAGAGTGGTTCTAACATACCTTTCTAAATCTCTTAGTCAAGTGCTTACTTTATTGTAACTTTAAATCCTTTTACAAGGTAGATTGTAATGATCTGTAGCTCTTAACCGAGCAAACCTTTAATCAGGTAGATAACAAATTATGATCAAACTTTGTAGCCCTAATAGGCACACTTTATTGCTGTAGTAGTGAATATTTTTGTGGGTGTCATCCCCACCCCAGGTTTACCTTATTGGGTTTCTAGGTTACCAAATTCTATGTCTTGAGTTACTTATTTTATGTTATGGATGCTACTAGTTGATAGATCAATTACATTTATGGTATGGTTGTGGATCAGTTTGTTTTAAGTATTAAAAGTTATAAGATCTTATTCACCCCCCCCGCCCCTCTTAGTATCTTGCTTTCCCATATTGTATTTCCAACATATTCATGTTGCAAGTGTGATTGACGTTGCACCAAAAGATCGACCTATCAATGCTTGATACAACCACTATACTTATAGAATCCATAAGAGGCATTTATTCCCTTGTAATGAATATTGAGGGGAGTGCTAACCATTTTTCCAATAATCTCCCTATCAGCGTTACCTGAAGGGATTTGAATCTGTGACCAAGATTTGATACCACCTATTACAAGTGTGATTGATGTTGCGCCAAAATATTGACTTGTCAATGCCCGATAGAGCCACTATACTTATAGAATCAACATGAGGTTGTTAGTCCCTTGTCACAAATCCCAAGGGGAGCGCTGACCATTTTCCCAAAAATTCATAATCGTCCTCAACTATGACCATTAGATCACCATTGCATATATTGGTAATCTTTAATACATAAATTTTGAAGCATGAAAACCTACTTTGTGAATGTACCAATCTATTTTCAATAAGATTTCTAAAATGAAAAATGGAATTTTTTAGAAATTAATGAGTGCAAATTTGGACCTCTTTTCCTCAAAAATTTGAGAGATAAGAGGATTTGAAGGAAGGTGACACATGAAATTTCAAGCTTACAAGCAATCCTACATCACCAAAAAGGTATTTTTATTTTCATGTTCAAGTTTTTCACTTTTTCTATAGGTTGGAGCTTCAAGAGCATATTTCAGAGTTTTAAAGGATAAAATAAGTGATTTATCAATACTTGGACTGAACATTACAAAAATCAGAAGTAAACAAAGTGTTTTGTGTGACTTTAAAGTATTGCCTTGCACAATTTCAAGGTTTGAAGGGTTGAAAGGGTTAATTGGCATATTTTAATTTAAGAATTAATTAATTTTCTCAATTTAAATACCTAGGAAAGTATTCATAAGGAAATGACCTTTAGGATTTCATTGTTTTTGTATTCTCTCATTTCAAGTCCCTAAAATGGAGGGAAAAGATAGGGATTTTTTAGAGAATAATTAAGACTCTTCATTTTCAAAAGGAGCATGACTTGGTTAATGTTTTTTTTTGCATTTTCAAAGACATTTACAACTGAAAGTATTTGGATGTATTTTAACAAGCTTGGGTACCATATTTAGAAGCATTTAATGAGGAATTTCAAGCATGTCCATAGGAATTTCAAAAGACTATTGGAGGGAAATGAAAGAGAATATTTATGTACCTCTAAGTAATGTATCATAGGGGTTATAATATATATAAAATTAATCCTTAAATGGTTTTAATAATAAATTAATAGAATCAAGGCTGGAGAAAGAACTTACAGGATGCTCAAAATAATTTCATAAGGAAGAGCATAGAAAAATTTCTTTCTAAGAGGAGAAAGAGAAAAGAAGAGAAAGAAGTATTTGTAGGTATGTTTGTGGGGTTTAAGGAAGCCATGAGCATTGTACAATAAAGAAATATATCATATTTTAAAAGAGGAGTGTGCTGGAAAGTGATCCTTTTCATGATATGAATCATTTTTTTATTGTTATTTATGGAAACATATCTGGCATATTGATCGATTGATTTGAAGTTAAGTTTTGATGATTCGGTTCTAAAATCAACTAAGTATAGAAGAAGAAATACAGAGGTATTTTAGGTATCGAAGATCAAGATCAATGAGTTATGGAAAGAGAGATTAGAGGAAGATACTATGGTCTATGTATGACCTGAATCTAAGATCAATTTGATTTTGGTGACGATTAAAGAGAGTTAGAGATATTTGAAGACAGACGACAATAACTGAACAAAGCTACAAAGCAATTGAACTATAGCAATGATTTGGGGAGTATGACATGGACTCCTGGTAAACTAAGTTGGATTATGGTTATGGATAATCTATATTTTTGTTATGTAAGAGTGTCAACTATGTATTTAATATTTTCTTTATTAAATCTATATTGTATTGAGAGCCGGTAATATTTGGTTAAGAGAGTCAACTTGGTAAAGATATATATATATATATATATATATATATATATATCTTCACTCTAAAAAAAGTCTTCATATATATATATATATATATATGAAGACTTTTTGTAGAGTGAAGATATAGATAAAAATGTAAGAGTGATGGATATTTAATATGAATATCATATCAGAGGATGACAGAGATCATTTCAGAACTATGACTGGAACTATCTAAGCATTGAAGATGCTTGTTTTGTTCATTATTGAGAAAAATTTGTAATATAAGTATTATTGTAAGAGTTGTAAGCTTAGTTGGCCTCTAACAGGGTGTTGTATACCTTTAACAAGGTTGTATTCCACTAATAAGGAATTGTACTATGTAATATTGAGCTCCTAATAGGGCTAGGTCTCCTAACAAGGACATTATACTTTAGTGCATGCTTTTGGGTACCATCCCCAACAGGTTTTCACTTGGCCAGGGTTTCCTCGATAACAAATAATTGTGTTATAACTTCTATGTTATTTTTTTATGTTCTTTTGATTATAGTATGCTTATGGTTTATGTCGAATTGGTTTAAATTTTATTTTAAGTACTGTAATATTGATTAACCCCCCCTCTCAGTATTACTTAATCTTAACAATGGGTATCAGAGCTTTTGGCCCTAGGAGAGAAAGCCTAACAGCTTAATGGAGATCAGAATGGATTCAAATAATTTGCAAGAGAACTTTAAGGCTGCACTTGAAGACCTTGATAAATAAAAAGTATAAAATGGTGTCTTGAGATTCAAATTAAGGAGAGTTGAGGGATTCATTAAGAAATTGAAAGACCAGCTTGAACTTCCAGAAACCCGAGACAAAACATTATGTTTTAGATAAAAGAATATTCAAATAATGATAATTCAGATCAGATAAAGAAACTTGAACAAGATAGTGACACTTTGAAGCTTGAGAATGAAGAAATGGCTAAAGAGATTCAACAAGGAAAAAGATGCTAAAAAAAATATTGAAGAAGCTTTGAAAAATGCAAATGTTTTGATGGAACAAATGAAGAATGAGGCTGACCATTATAAGAACAAGCATCTAGAATTGGAGAAATACAGTCAGATCATAAAGGGTGAACTTTTTGAGACAAAGAAACACATTAAGAAACTTCACATGAGCAATGACTTGATCGATGAACAAAGAGACAGACAGAAACCTAAAGGAGATATGACTGGTATTGGCTTCAATGAAGCTGAAAGTTCCAAGAATAAAGAAGAGAAACAAGATGAAAAGATTGATACAAAAAAAAACTACTCTTGAAGAACCTAAAGAGAATATTAGACCTTTCATAGGTAGATGTTTTGGTTGTAACAAGTTTGGACACATAGAAAGAGATTGCAGAGGTAATGCCCCTTTTAAAAAAAATTCTTGTTATTGTTTCAACTATAATGCATATGGGCACAAGAAAACAAAATCCAGGAAACTCAATCAATCTAGATATAGACAAGACAATAGAAGAGAACCTACAGTGAAACCTACATTTTACAAATGAAATAACATTGGACACATTGCGAAGTATTGTAAGTTACAAGTAAATTAGGACAGACGACCTCCTATATGTTACAAATGCAACAATCCAGGACATATAGCAAAGTTTTGCAGGTATAATGGAGTATATAATAGAAGAGTACCACCTCCTATGAACACAAAGAATAATTAAAATGATACTGGAAAAAGTATTGTAGAACTAAAGAGTGATTTTGATAGTTGTTCCAAGAAAGAAGAAGACAATAGAAGTGGTTCATAGTAGAATATAGTAGTAGTGGTTCAAAATCAAAGAGACAAGTGGGATATTGGTTCAGGGAGAGAGAGTAGATGCTACTAGATCTTTGAATGATGATAAAAAAGTAGAATTGACTTAATTGGTTGAGCATGGCCTTAGGGGGAGCATCAGATGAAGATATCAGAATATGTCTTGCCCCTGATTTTGAGGAGTGAGCTCTAGCAAGCTTAGGTATGATATTGGATGACATCATTGAACTTATATCTAAGAGCACAACATTTGATAATGCATATATTGTGATCACAAGATTTATGATTTACTAGACAATATTGGGTAATGTGATTTTTTGACACTTAACATTGTATAAAGCACCTAATGGTTATCTATTTCCTTACCATTTGAAGAGAAGAAACCTAAGGAAATTAGAGAGAAAAGAGATTTAGACTATCCAGTGACTACTTGGTGTGATCGATTGAAGCATATACTCAGAATTCAGCGTGTAAAAGGTATTTACATCATTTAAATCTATAAAAACTATGGATGCACCTATGATATAGGATTTTGTGGATAGACCTAGGTACAAATTTAAGAAACATCATTTTAAGTCATGTGAGGAAAATCCCAAAGGAGCATTTTCCCAAACATCGTATGACATTTTTCATGTTGAAAACATTAGGGCATATATTCATTGCAAGTATGACATACTGGGTATTGATGACATTTCTATTGAAATGGAGTACATGATTGATAATGACATAATGAGAGATGAGTTAAAACATGTAGCCGAGTTAAACATTATGAAAATTTTAGACTTATATAAATTCAGCGAAGATGAATGGTTTAAGATATTGTTGAGCATAGTTCATGATCAGTTTATTTTGATAGGTGAACAACCTGTGAAGATTTGTAGTCAACTAATACATGAGATTACTAGGTTGGACAATAATGGAAGCATCCCTGTAGTAGAGAAGCATGTTAAGAAGCAATTTGAAACCCTAACACACTCAAAATGGGATAGGCGAGCTATGACAGTGAATGACATTTATCTACAGGATGTGAGATTGATTTCAATGATACTTGGTTACAAATTCTACTATAGTAGTAGACCTAATTCAGTATCTATTGGAGTGATTATGATGGCTTATAGAATGGTGAAAGAAAATGCTAAGTATAACCTATGTGAAGTGTTGGCACAACAGTTTTTGGAGAATGTAAAGTTAATAAAGAAAGACAAGTCCAAAGCCTTCATATTTGGTTCATTACTAGTTCACATGTACATTCATATTGAGCATAAGTTTCCAAGCATGCACCCTAGTGGTTGGAGAAAAGGGATACCTACTGGTATTCACATTTCACAGAGTTATAGAAGGAAGAACAACACATGGATTGATGGAGAACTATTTGGTATGATTAAAATTATTCACAGGTGGATGAAAGAGAGATACATGATTCCTGATGTTTTATGGTTGAGATAGACTGTGTATTTTTTGAGGTAGTTGTTCCAAGGAAGAAATGGTGTTATCCTATGGGATATGAGGTGAGTTCAAAATTCCTAACTATGCAGATCGAACATGTTCTGGCATCTGAGTTGGATACATCTGAGGAAAAATGGGGTAATTTTGAATAAAAATCAGCTAAAGTGAGAGAATAACAGACCAAAGGCATGAGGAAAATGAAAGTAGACAACATTATTCATGAATGTGGTGTAAAGGCAGGATTGACTGAGGAAAAGTTGAAGGAAGGGAATAAGTTATCAGAACATTCTTTTGGATTGGCAAGCACTTCTACTGCAGCCCTTCCACATCCTGAAGTTGTGATTGTAGATGACACACCTTCTACTGTTATTAGTGTTTCCACCCCTTCACCACCACCTAAGACATCACAACTTGAGGTAGTTAAGATTTCACCTCGGAGAATCACTAGATCCACAAAATAAGATTCACCACCTAAAGAACAGAGGAATGAGAGAGAAGAAAAGAAAGCTAAAAGAAACAGACAAGTATGGAAACCATACTTGAAGATGATTGAGAAAATAGATATTGAGAAAGGAAAGCTAGTTACATTAAACAAGTACTATGACAGGTATGGGGAACTGATAATCTTATGATGGAAGATATTGCAGTAAATCACCTACTTGTTTTCAAGAAAAATTTGTTAGAGATAGAGGGTAGTGTACCTAAAGATTTGTATGGGAGATTGGAAATAAGAAAATAGTTAGCACAAATTTAAGATGAGACTATCAGAATTCAAGAAATTGATAACATGTTACCTGTGATTTCTATGCAAGAGAGAGATAGAATATTCAATGAACTAAAACCATTATTGAGGACTAAGGAAAGGTTAGTAAAGATTATGGCAATAAAATATGAAGAAGTTACTAAAGAGACTTAGAGAGCATTGGATTAGATACTAATGATTACTATTCTTGAGAAGGCATCACCTCCTAAGACTATGATGCCTACGCCCTTAGGAATGGGAGCGAGTTATAAATCAGCTAAGGCAAGTATTGAGAAAAGAGAAGATGATATGCAGCCAAATTTCTATGTTTCTGGTGTGCCTGTGACACTTGACACTTCTCATGATGAGAAGGATCCATTTGAAGGAAATATTGATAGTACAATGGAGAAAGATGAGGAATGGAAAGAGGAAGAATAGAGAGAGGAAGAATAGAAAGGAATGGAGCAGAAAGATGAAGAAGGAAAAGTTGGAGACAAAACCAAAATTGACACATATTCTATGTTATTGTTGGCAAGTAAAGACAAACCTATTAATGTTAATGTTGATCTCATGGATGAGGATGAGTTGGTGAGTCTATCCTTCACCGCACTCACTAAAGAAAATGAGAGATCTGAGAAGAAAAGTGACAAGAAAACTAAGGTAATGTCTAGAGCAATCGATATTGTGAATAAATTTCTTCTAGTACCTATTTTTTTCCAAATCATAGATTATGTAGAGAACTTGAATTTATCACTTGATGAGTTTGATGGTCACTATGAGACCCTAGTAAAGATAGTAGAATAAAAGGCAGAGAAGAGATACTTGGAGAAGAAACTGATGGAAGTTTGCCAGTCTATTTCATGGGACTTGGGCATTCTAAAATCTGTTATAGGAAAAGCAAAGAGTTGTGTTGCACATGGTAGGATACTATTCAGTTATTTCTTGAACCCTATTAGACATGTTCAGAACATTGAAGACATTATTGCTAAGGACAGGGAAATCTTGAACAGTATGATGGATAGTTGTGAGACCTCCTCACAAACGGTGATAGAAATGGACAGAGAAGTAACAAGGATTTTGGATAAACTGAATGTATTGGATATAGAGAAAGGGAGATTCATGTCAATATTTGGTTTTTTGAAGAGTTTGATCACTCCTAAACTATCAATTCTTGAAGTACATTTATCAGATATAGAGAAAACAACAGAATCACTGAAAAACTCTATGCCTAAAGAGTTGAAAGCAGCAGAGACTTCATCATATGCACTGAATGGACTAATTCATGTTAGTTAGCTATTGATTGAATCATGGAGCATAGAAGTGAATATCTTAGAAGATTCTTTTCAAGATATTATGAAAATAGTGAGCAAGCACTAGTTGTATTACTTTTTTATGCACCTTTGTCATTGTTGTCAAAGGGGGACAAGAGGGAATAAAAAAATAGGGAGAAGAGAGAAAAATGAGAAGAGAAAATGAGAAGAGAGAAGAAAATTAATAAATGAGAAGAGAGAAGCAAAATAAAATAAGAACAGAGGAGAGACAGTTTTTGTGTTGGAACACTTAGTCATTTTTTTGTTAAGTGTTTCCATTAATGAAAAAGAGAGAGATTGTTGGAAATTGATCCTTTTGATGATATGAATCACTTTTTGGTTTTCATTTAGGGCCCGTTTGGTTGGGGAATAGGAAAATGAAACAAATCATGGTTATCTATAGCCTGGTTATGCAAACCCTAGTTTTCATTTTTTGGGACTGTTTGGTTGCCCTGGAATATGGATTTGTA
>MU223225.1:11451809-11471972 GCA_018584345.1 Thuja plicata
TATATATATATATGAAGAATTCTTGTAGAGAGAAGATATAGATAGAAATGTAAGAGTGATGGATATGCAATACGAATAGAAGATCAAAGGATGACATGGATCATTTTAGAACTATGACTAGAACTATCTAATCATTGAAGATGCTTATTTTGTTCTTTACTGAGAACACTTTGTAACAAAAGTATTATTGTAAGAGTTTTAAGCTCAGATGGCCCCTAACAGGGTGTTGTATACGTTTAACAAGGTTGTATTCCTCTAACAAGGAATTGTACTATGTAACATTCATCTCCTAATAGGGCTAGGTCTCCTAACATGGACATTATACTTTAGTGCATGCTTGTGGGTACCATCCCCACCGGGGTTTACCCTTGGCCAGGGTTTCCTTGACACAAAATAATGGTTTTATGAGTTATGTATTATTTTCTTATGTTCTTTTGATTACAGTATGCTTATGGTTAATGTGGAATTGGTTTAAAGTTTATTTTAAGTACTGTAATACTGATTCACCCCCCCCCTCTCAGTATTACTTAATCCTAATAGAATGAACCCAATAAGGTGCAAAGACTTGAAAATTCAAAGAATTATAGGAATTAGTGCCTAGAACATTATAAAATTTATTAATTTTGCCTCTTGTTTTAATCCTTCAAATATATTATTATTCTTGAGGAGTCTTATTGTATAAATATTCATATGAAGGTTGAAAATATAACTTTCAGATTTCATTTCCATATTATGGATTGGATGACATGTTAAAGTTGCAAGAATGGTTAGTTTTATAAGAACCCCCAATCTTGATTACATCAAATGGTATTAGATCTAAAATATTATTGGAATGGTGAGAAGAGAAGTATAATTGATTATAATGTAGGATAGAGATAAAAAATAGGAAGAGAGAGAGAGAGTTGTGAATGATTTTTCTTTTCATAGGCATGAAGTTGTTTTTGTCCAAGGCATGAGAGAGGCTAAGAAACTTCTATCCTCTAGTAGAGATAAGCGTGGGTAGATAAATTGTGACAATCTTTCCAATAAGAGAGAATGGATAGAAGGGGTTTTGTGTGTATATCTCTAGAATATTTTTTGGGTAAAGGGTAGTCTAATTTGATAGTTTTTTTTGTAGGGAGGACCTATAGCTATAGAGAGATGGGAGAGTCTTTGAGAGAATTATTAAAGTGGAAGAAGATGTATTCAAAAGAAAGGATGAGGTGATTCACGAACAAAACTATGAGGTTTTGGGAACACTATTGTGATGAAGAGGGAAAAATAATTAAGCTCCATGAAGAATTGAAAAGGTCAAAGAAAATTGAAACTAGATTGGATGCCCTTGAAAATGAGATAAAAATAAAATTTATAGATGAAAAATAAATGATGAATAGGATGTTGTAGAGATTGTATATGAGATGTCTATATAATTAAATGTTGGTGTACCACCCATGAACAATAATCAACAAAACAACCACCTTCACAATGTGAGATAAGCCACACTGCTATTTCACCAATGATAAAATAATTGTATTGAGATATCATAGAATGTGAAAAAACCTTAAATATATGATGGAGGTGTGATTAGGTATGAGAAACTAAAATCTAATTACCTTAACCAAAAAAATTAAATGTACTATAAACATCACTAAATACTATGCAACTAATATTTAATAATGTTATGTCGACTACCTTAGTAGAACTTAAGCCTAAGTAGGATAAAACCACATTTACTCCAATGGGAAATATCAAAGAGAAAACAAAGGAGGATAATAATTTTGAAGAAATTATTTTTCTAATACTATTTTGTTTGCAGGAAGTGAGGAAGAAGGTGAAGATGAAGGAGTCTGGAAAATGGACTTTTAGAGTCCTATATTTGTTAGTAATAACTTAGAGGGGGGGAGTGAATCAGTGGCCTAAAAAATATTCCAATAATCAACCCAAAAAAATTAGTACCACAATATTAAGCCTCTAGTTATCTTCAGTCCTATAAGATGAATGCCTTCAAATACTTATATCAAATTACTATTGCTCAGAATGCTTTGTAAAACCTTCTACTGTATGTTTACCAAATAACAGTCTGTTAATTTACCAAAAGTTAGTAAATTATCTTGAGTATACCAATTAATCAAATTAAGTTATGTGTAATGAAAAACACTAAATTAATGAATCATAAACACATTGACACATGGATTTTTAACGTAGAAGCCCTATTAAGGGAAAAACCACTTGGGACTGGTAACCCAAAATTTTCACTCTTCTTAAGTGAGCTCAGTGAAGAGCCAACCTTGTTAAAGGTTACAAACACACTGTTAGGTGTAAACTTGTTAGATGATTTAAAATTTTAGTCTGTCACTTGATATCGGGCATCTCTATGCTACCTTCCTTGATCAAACACTCACTTGGCATGTCAATAGGTATTTGGCATCTCATACTATCTTCATGATCAAACTTTTTGATACTCCTTTGGATGTATCTCAATATAGAAAGGATCTTTAAATCCTTCTCGGTTAAGAGAATTTCTGAATCAATGGTTAAACTAAAACAGTGTGATCTGTTCACATATACAACTTATACTTGTAGATTTTCAGATCTATTGTAATCTCACAAAACTATTCTGATCAATATATCTTTGTTTATACCTTTTCTCCACTTTGATTCTTCTCGGTGACTCTATTCTCTGTTGCTCATTTTCCATATAAAATTTTAGCTCTTTCCTCAGCTTGTTGATCAGGACTGTATGAACTTTCTCTTCATCAGTTTCTCTTCAACATCCTCTTTTTCATTTACTCCCCACACCAATTCGTAATGAATAGATTTGTCTCTTTATAGAAATGATATCACCATTATTAGGTTCTTGATTTTCTTGAACTTGGCATGATCCACAATCTTAGCCAATTATATTTAATGCAAAATTCTTGTTTCATTTTGCAGAGATCTTCTTGCCAACTGGACAAAAAAACTTTAAATCATTTACTTATCTCTGGCTTATCTTGTCGATGAAAACAATGATAACTACCAGTTAAGTATATATTTAGCTCTAACAGCTAGATATTTTGTCATTTCTAAACTCCAGATATTTTCGATGTTTAACTCTCTGATAGCATCGATCAACACTCTAGTTCTCCTTGGGCTTCTCCATCGGTTTACACTATGTTTCTGGCTGTCAGTTATGCTTGTGATTCTGCTCTTTGGTAATGCTCATGGGTTTTCTTTCTCAGGCATCATTGTGACTTGACTGTCCGTGATCTCTATCTGTCGGGTTTCACTGACCATCGATGTTTGTAGTCACATAGTAAATAGTTGTCTTTTATGCATTACAAAAAGTATAATTTTTTATCTCTCTGATTCTCTGAAGTCTTTGACACATTGATTATAACCGATTAGATTATATCAAGTTGACATCAATGAAAATACAATCCATCAACTGATTTAATGTCTTGCATTATCCTTCTGCATTTTGGTGATCAACTTAACATCTTCAAACATTCAATCAGTTACATGTCATCAATCTCTCCCTTTGGCATTGATGGAAACATACTACATTATCATACTATACTATCACTAATACAATATAAAATATATAGTTTCATCAAGCTTTCCTAATGTAACTATTACAAATGTCTGGCTCTCGGTAAGCTCAAATAGCTTAGATTTATTTCATGCAGAGTGGTTGTCTTCAATCTTCAATCCCTTCTCTAGATAGATGTATCATCTGATATCTCTATTCTGATATGTGCTCTGCCTTTACTGTTCCTCTTCTTGATAATCTATTTTTCTTTTGATGCCAATCTTTCTCTTTGTCTAAACTCTCTCTCTTTGTTACTTATCTCCCTTAGATAGATATTTCATATGTAATCAATTTCTCTCCCATAGAATATTGATTAACTTCTTCCTTCTGATTCTCAGGAACTTCTCTTCATGGATAATGATATAATCTATGCCTTTATCATATCTCTATGTTTATGATCATCTATCCTTTTATATGATAATGAAATCATCTCTCTCTTTGTATGATAAAGAAAATCTCTCCCTGATGATAATGAGAAAATCTCTCCCTTTGACAAAAATGCCAAACAAAAATACTTCTCTTTGTTTTATCATCTATATCATGTTCCATCTCTTTGCATAATATATTCCTTGAATTTTCTTATCCATCAACAATACAATGTCTCTGGTGTTCAGAGTAGATTTGTACCTTGATGTGTACAGATGTATCTATTGTTGTCCATCTTAGTGTTTGCATCAACATGATTGATCTTCATATTTGGTATAGGTTGATGCAACCTCCTAGTCAGATTATTGACTGATAGACAAGGGTTGAACCCTTAGTATTTTTCTTAGATGCTCAAATGTATCCTTTGGTAATGGCTTGGTGAATATATCAGCTAATTGTTCCTTTGATTGAACATTTCCAATTTCACTTCTTTTGCATGTACCTGTTCTCTTAGATAGTGATACTTGATAGCAATATGCTTAGTCTTAGCATGCATGACTGGATTTTTAGAAATGTTTATTGCACTGGTGTTATCACAGTAGATAATTACTGGTTCAATAATCTTCATATTCATACCTTCCAGCAATTGTTTGATCCATGCAATATTGGATCAATTTGCAGCAGTAGCCACATACTCTTCTCCCACAGTAGACTAAGAGATGAATCCTTGTTTCTTGCTCATCCATGTGACAAGTATGTCACCCATGAAGAATTCTCCTCCAGTTGTGCTCTTTCAGTCATCAATGTTTCTAGCCCAATCAACATCTGTATAGACTTGTAGCTCAAATTTTCCTTTTCTTTTGTACCATAAGCCATAGTCCTCAGTGTTCTTCAAATATCTCAGAATTCTTTGGACAATAGTCATATGTGATTCTTTGGGATTATCAGAGAATCTTGCAACTATCCCCACTGCATATGCAATATCTGGTCTAGTATGAAAAACATACATCATTTTTTTAATCATTGATCTATATAAGGTTTGGTTTACCTCATTTTTCTTGTCTTCTTTTGTCAGCTTGCATCCAGTAGCCATAGGTGTTCCAAATAGTTTGGAATCTTCCATCTTGAATATCTTAAGCACATCCTTGATGTATTTAGAGTGAGTGATGTATATGCCTACATCTTGTTGAATAATCTGTAGACCAAGAAAGAATTTGATCTCCCCAAACATAGACATTTCAAATTCCTTTCTCATTTCATTAGCAAAGGATTTTCATAACAATTCATTTCCCCCAAAAATGATATCATCAACAAAAATTTCAGCAATCAAAATATTACCATCGGTATCTTCTTTCAAGTATAGATTGCTATTTTCACTTGTTCTAACAAATTTTATGCTAATGAGATATGAGTGAAGTCTTTCATACCAGGCTCTTGGTGCTTGTTTCAATCACTACAAGGATTTATGTAGTCTACATACCATGTTTCTCTTGTTTGGATTAACAAATCCTTCTGGTTGTTCAATGTATACCTCTTATTCTAGTATTCTATTTAGGAATGCAGATTTGACATCCATTTGGTATACCTTGAATCCTTTGAATGCAGCATAAGAAAGTAAGATTCTAACTCCTTCTAGTCTAGAAAAGAGTGCAAAGGTTTCTCCATAATCAATACCTTCTTCTTGTGCATATCCCTTGCATAATAATCTTTCTTTGTTTCTAGTGAATTCTCCATTCTCATTCAGCTTGTTTTTGAATATTCATTTGGTACCGATGACATTCTTGTTATATGGTCTCAGTACTAGTGTCCATGTACTATTTTTCTCAATCTTTTCTATTTCTTCATTCATAGCACTAACCCATTCTTCATTCTCAAGTGCATTGTAAATAGATTTAGGCTCAAAATTGCAAAGTAAACATCTTGTGTTCAGTGACTTACTTCTTGTTCTTGTTCCAGCCTTCTTGTCTCCTATGATTTGATTCTGTGGATGATGGCTTTTGACATACTTGGCAAGTTTTGGTTCAGTTCTTTGTTCATCATTCTGAAGGCATTATATTTTTCCATTAGTATACTTAGAGAAAAACATGATCTGTACCATCGGTTTACTCTACACTGACAGACAAAGAAAAGCACTATCTGACACCAAGGTTACCTGACAAACACTGTTAAGTGTTATCCGATGACAAAAAGGTAAAAGATACCTGATGAGTAACAACAATGATACCCAACGAAATAGAAAAGAGAGGAACCTGACACATGCAAGGAACCCAATGAATAGTTTAGTAAAGGAACACGGACAGACTGCATGTTCAAACTAATGACCAAGAATCGATAGTCAGTTACATTCCACAAAAAGTGGATCTGACTTTCCACGTCAGATAAATCACTGAAGTTGTATTTATGACTTCTTGATTTTCTTTTAAATCTATTATGTGTGGAGGAAGAAATGTAATTTTTATTATTTTAATTATTTTTACTATTTTAAGACATGTAAACTAAAGATCAAGGTCAAGTTGTAAACCTTGGATCTGAGAGTTAATTGTTAATCCCTAAGTTTTGTTTATGATTAGTGACCCACACTTATTCATTTACTTAGGTAGTTTTAGTTGGTTATCACTATGGCTGAGCTAAAAATTCAAGGCCGAGCAACATTTCTGAGAAATTTTTAGGTTTTTGAGTTACATCATGCCCAGCCAAGTAGAATATTAAGTGTCGAGTGACAAAGATGTTTAGTGCCGAGCATAACAGTTTTTGCATACATGTCAGGATTGATTCAAACTTTGATGTAAATGGTTTAGGCCAACTTGTATGAGATTTGGGCTGACATTTGTATGCATTTAATATTTTTCTACTGAGTTAATTTCACATTTAATTGTTTTATACTATGCATGGCATGGAACCAATCAGGAAATCAGAATGCATTGGAGGTATAAACAATAGATCTTAATCATCGATCTAGATCTCGCTGCCAGATCTAAAAAGATATAATAAGATTGATTCTAACCCTAGAAAGTGTGTGTGAAAAAAAGAGATATAAAGAGAAGGGTTGTTGTTCATGAGAGATGAACAGTAAGTCATTTTGAGAAGAAGCCTAGATCAAGCGGAATGACAGAGCATTGAAAAGAAGAGTAAAGACATATCAGATTAAGAGATCACAAAGGTTATTGGAAAGAGTAGATCTGTCATCAACATCAAAGTGCATAATGAAGGATCACTACTTGGAACATTTTAACAGGTGTATCAGGTGAAATCTCTTAACAGATTGGTTTTAGCAGACCATCTGAAATCTCTTAGTAGATTGCTTACTTTATTGTAATTTGAAATCCTTTAACAAGGTAGATTGTAATGATCTTTAGTTCTTAACTAAACAGACCTTTAACCAGGTAGATTACATGTTGCAATCAAACTCTTGTAGCCCTAATAGGCACACATTATTGCTATAGTAGTGAAGATTTTGTGGGTGTCATCCCCACCCCAGTTTTACTTATTTGGGTTTCTGGGTTACCAAAATTATGTGTTATGAGTTACATATTTCATGTTATGGATGCTATCTGATGTTAGGTTAAATTAATATATGTATGAATGTGGATCAATTTGTTTTAAGTGGTTAAGTTTGGAGATCTGATTCACCCCCCCTCTCAGTATCTTTCTTTCCCATTATTATACTTCGAACAATTGGTACCAGAGCACAATTCACCTACAAAATTTTTAATCAGCTTGTGAGAATAGATCTTGAGATGGAGGTTTGCAAGATGGGTAAAGTCATTGAAAATTGGAAGATTGAGATCCAGCTAGCATTACATCAGCTTGAGGTAGCAAGACAGGAATTGAAGAAATCATTGACAGATAGGAAATATTTGGCCAAACAAATGAATGATACTCATTACCAGGAAGATGACACTGTAAATCTATTCCAGAATGGAGATTCTATTGAGAGTGATGTAGCAATTGTAGATCTACTGGAAAAGAAATGCAGACAATAAGACTATGTGAAGTAGTGGAACAAAAGAAGAAAGATGAAGATGATAAAGCTATGGTAGAAGAAGATAAAAGAGTGATAACTGTCAGACTTGATGAAAGGACACATGATGTTCAAATGATGACAATCAATCAGGTTGACATGGAAAATCAACTGCTACTTGCAAATCAGGAGATTAGTAGGAAAGATATGGAAATGATAAATCTAAGATTTGAGAACAATCAATTAAAAGATGATTTGAGATTTGAGAAGGAACTTAATGAAAGGTTGAATAAGCCTAATGAAGCCTTGACTCATTTTGAGAATCTGATGGAAGCATCAAGAAGGTCAAAGGGTTCTTCTGGATTAGGTCACACTGAACCAAAGACATCTACTAAGAAAGAAGAATCATCTAAGAATGGAGAAAGGAGGAATGCAAAGACAATGCACAACAAGCCTGTTTGCCACCACTATGGAAAACCAGGTCATACAGAAAACATTTGCTAAAGAAAGAAAGGTAAGTCCAATCCTAAAACTAATTTTAATGGTTACTATTTTAATTGCAAGAAATTTGGACATAAAACACATGAATGTTGGGCTGAAGCAAGTGATGCACCCCCCAAACCAAGATTTAATGGTTATTGTTACAAGTGTTAGAAACATGGTCATAAGGCACAAGATTGTAGATCCAATGCTAAACAACAATGGACATCAAAGACACAAACAAAACCATATAAGAAAGGAAACACTTACAATTGGGATTATAATACAAGGCAGAGTTGTCATTACTGTGAAGAATATGGACATGCACCTGAAGATTGCTTAAAGACACATGTCAGAGGGAAATCTAAGAGTTGGATGAATGGAAGCTTAGTTTGTTTTAGTTGTTTGAAGATAGGTCACACTAAGAGAGAGTGTATGACAAGAGTTCCTACTCCTACTATTGAAGAAATAAGATCACAGATGAACTGGACATGGGTAAGGAAAACAGAGTTGAGTAGTAGTGAATCTACTGAAGGCGAGGTCACCCAATCCAATGGATCAGGTGATCACACCATCTCCAACTAAGCAATAGAGGTATGTAAGGAACTGCATTTAAATTTCAAATCTCACATCAGTTCCTAATATGTAAATGTGCCAAAGTCCATATCTGTATATGTTAAGATGTACCAGGACATGTTTGTGACAAGTGCCAAGAAGAGTTATCTACACTATAGGTGCCGAGTTGGTTGGCTGAGTAAGTTGTGTGATGGACGAGTGTGGTAAGCCAACTCCAAGTGGTATGCAAGTTGTGTTGGTCAGCCGATGATAGCTGGCTTGCACTAAGCTAACGGGAAAAATATTTATTGCTTACCTATCTTGACCTTTCGAGTCTATATAAGGACGAATGGTCTATTATTCATTTTTACCTTGTGATTTTCAGAATTTATAGAGTGATTGAAGAATTTATAGAATTTGATCTTAGCGAAGTGTGTTTCGATAATTCTGTTAGCGTGCCGTCGGCAACCCTAAGTTGAACAGTGCGAAGTGATTTCTTGTTGAGGTACTCTGTTCTTCATTCTCGAACCCTAACTTCAAGAGATTATGGCTGCAATTTCTTCCACACCAGAAAAAGGAATGGAGGAGGATCTGAATCAAATTAAGTTAGTAAGGAGTGATGCATGCGCACCAACAAACTTTCATGTCATTCCCGAAAGCATGATTTTAAGTGATCTGAACTGAGCCCTCTCATCGATCCCACCAAAGGTACTTATGATTCATGATGTTAGATCTTGTTATATGGTCAAAATTGGCAAAGTGGGCGATAGAAAATTGAGAAAATCCTATGACAAGCTATGTGAAAATGGAATTCTGAAAGATGAATTCAAACATTTAGCTGACAAAGGGTTAACTTGTGCCCTAGATTTTCTGACAGAATTCAAGGATGAATGGATTAAGGTTGTCCTAAGCTGAGTTCATAATATGCATATGTGGCTAGACAATGGACCAGTAAAGATCACAAAAGATATTATCCATCAAGTTACTGGATATCCTATTATCAGTGGTAAAAGGACCGTGAGAGATCAAAAGAAAGAAGAGATAGCAGCTAACACTGGAACTATCTGGAACAACAGAGGTATGACCATCTCTACAATTGAAGACTTAGAACTTGACTTTGGAGTAAGAGTTATTGCACACAAATTCTATCAGTCAAGTCGACTAGATAGTGTTCCATGTATAGCCGTGGACCAAGCATGGAAGATAGTAAAAAAGAAACACACCTATGACCTTGCCGAGCTGCAGTTGACACAACTAGCTGAGAACTTAATATCAATCAGGAAAGCCAAAATCTCATCTTGTAAGTTTGGCTCTTTGTTAATATGTATATTATTCTATGTACAGAAGTCATTTCCTACACTAGGAAATATTGTTTGGAAGATGGACAGACCCATCACTTTACAGATTAGTGAATGTGTTCAGCAATTAGGCAACAATTTCAATAGCATTATGGGAAATTATTTTATGGAATTCAAAAAGAGAATGAGGTTGAGGACCAAAATTCCCAATTCACTTGTGGAAAAGCACTATGAAGAGATATGTTTCTTAGTTGATATAGATTACACCTATATTCAGGCTATGATACTTAGGGTATCATGGGTGGAGCCATTTCCCTATGAAGTTAATATTGATGAAGCATCAGTAGCTATCACAACACTCCTAGCAGAGGAGATTGATACCAAATCAAAAAGATTCAGAAATTTTGATGAAGCAAAGGCAAAGATTTCAATGAATCTTAAGGGAGGAACCATGGAAAGAAAGAGGAAAAAGATTGTGAAAAATATGAAAAAGATGGTTGGCTTGACGAGTGATGAGGAGCTAGAGGATGCACCTCTAGACATATCTACTTGAGAAGGAGAAGATGTATCTGAGGAACAAGAAGTAGAAGTCAGTGAATCTGAAGAAGAGATCACTGCTAAGGCAAAAGGAAAGAGGCCAGCAGTAGTTAAGGTAACGAAGCCGAGTAAAGAAAAACCTAGATTTACCCCTCCCATTGCAAATCATCCAAGGACAAGGGCATCTACTGCCACATCACCAGTAGAAAAAACTAAATTTTATGTAAAGAAGGTTGTAGAAAGTAGTTCTAGATCGAAGAAAAAATTTGCAACAAAGGTTGTGCCAAGCCTACAAGTTAAGAGACCAAGAAGAAAACAACATTTGGATCTAGAAAGTGATGAAGACAAGACTAAAATTGATGAACCCAACAACATACCAACATTACCATTCAAGAGACCTACATATATTAATGAGGTATGTGAAAACTTGAGAAAATTTGTAGGGTTATCTGGTTTTAAGTTTATAAGGTATGAAAAATTGAAGGTAGAAGACAAGCATAAGGTTCAGGAAGCTCTCCTAGACATGATGTGTAATTTTAAGTTAACACCTATAGAAATAGGAAACAATGTGCTAAGCGATTTGTATGAATTTCTATATGGCAAGTGGGAATTTGCACTCACAATTGAGAGACAAATAAGAGAAGGTACTTTAGCTCAAGTCATTCCTAAGCTAACCAAGAAATAAAGAGAAAAATTTGTTGAAGAGTATAAGCACAAATTTATACCTAAATAGAGAGGTTATGCTATTTTGAAGAATGATATTGAAGGGATAGTACAACAGAGTACTAGAATTTGGAAGGAAATTTTTGGATTGATTGCTCCAAAAGAAAAGAAAACTAATGAAGGAACATCTGAGCCGAAGGCTAAAGAAACTAAATCCACACTTGTACCATAGAAATCAATAGTTCACACTGCTACTAAGCCTGAGAAGACTAGGATAGATGCACAAGAAAAATCATAGATAGTTAACACTGTTGATCTAACTATTGACAGTCCAATTGATGTGACAATTGATGACTCTAGAAATATGGATGTCGAGGGTCAGGATGAGCCTAGGGACTCAACTAGTGAATCACCTATTAAGGAAACTAAGGCTGAAGAAGAAAAGGGTACAGAGGAAGATGAAGAGAAAAATCAAGAGGAACCTGAGAATAAAGATGCTCAAGAAGAAGCAGAAAAGGAGAAAATAATTGAACAAGAGGTAATTGTACAACACTCACCTATTTTGGAGGTTGTGAAATTAGTTCTAGATAGTAGTGAGGAGACAAGAGATACTAACAATGAGCCTAAAGAACAAGAGGTAGTGCAAGTGTTAGTTGATCTACCACACTGTGCATCATCAACTCCCACTGGAATTAAGACAGGAGGCATGCTTGATCAGTACGCAATTTTGACTGAACTAAAGGATGCAATGGTGACTACTACAGAAAATGGAAAAGGTATTGTAGAAACAAAGTCGAGCAGTAGTTCACCTGAATTTAAGAAGAGGAAAGTTATGAGGAAGAAGTCTCCGATTCTTGATGTCACATTAGATGAAGTTATTTTGATTCCACCATGGGATCCCAATGTTTTGTCTTATGAACAGATTAAGACTCTTCAAGAGCTACTTAAGAGGAAGAAAAGATAGGAGGAACTAAAAAGGGAGAAAAAGCAAAAGCAAGTGCTACATGACATAAAAGACATATTTGTAAAGGATTTTGACATGGAGGATGAAAACCCTCAAGCCCCTATTCTTGAATAGTTAATTCATATTGTGCAAAAGGTAAATGATGACAATATTGAAGCCAATGAAAATCTTTTGCAATGGTCCGACAGAAAATTTGAGAACAAGGTACTAGCAAAAGTCTCAGGAGAGATTGCAGTAAAACAAGTTGAAATTTCTTCTCTGGCAGAAATTTTAGGAGTTGCAACAAATGTTTATTCTTTGTATAAAAGGTTATTTGATGTTGAATTATTCACAAAGGATAATCAACAGACTTTAGAAAAATTGCACTTAGACTTAAAGTCAACTAGAAATTCAATGAGTATGGATGCTAGCACTAGCTCCTTACATTTTAACAGATTGACTTATGCATAAAGGAGAATAGTCGAGCTCATGGCTAAGGATGGTCAGATTAGGACCAAATTGATTACTATTCAGACAAGTTTGATACCTCATCTGGAGGTCATTCAGAAAGAAATTTCATCTACAAATGAATTGGTCAAGAGAGATTCTCATCTCTCCACTGCAAAAAGCTTAGTAAGTCTAGCTGCCGAGCTAGAAGTGAAAATAGAGGTTATGAAGTTTGTCAAGGACAATTGGGACTCTACATTTGAGTCTACCTTACAACTTCATAAACAATTTTTGGACAAGTATTTTTTTGACCCCACCAGCAATCAGTGACAAAAATAATGGGGAAACTGACAAGACTGACAAGGATATAGCATAAAGGAGATCAGTACAGGTATCCATGTAAATATTTTTTTGAAGGCATGTATACTATGTAAATTTTTGCATGTAGTATGATGTACATTCCTAGGGGGAGTACAGTGTGTACTTAGGCAACATTTTGGATGGAATGAATTGTAATGATAAGTGTGTTTTTGCCACTAATATCAAAGGGGGAGATTGTTAATCCCTAAGTTTTGTTGATGATTAGTGACCCACACTTAGTCATTTACTTAGGTAGTTTTAGTTGGTTATCACTATGCCCGAGCTAAACATTCAAGGCCGAGCAAAATTGCTGAGCAAGTTTTAGGTTTCTGAGTTACATCATGCCGAGCCAAGTAGAATATTAAGTGCCAAGCAACAGAGATGTTTAGTGTCGAGCAGAACAGTTTTTGCATACATGTCAGGATTGATTCAAACTTTGATGTAAACAGTTTAGGCCAACTTGTATGAGATCTGGGCTAACATTTGTACGCATTTAATATTTTTCTACTGAGTTAATTTTGCATTTAATTTTTTTATACTATGAATGGCATGGATCCAATCAGGAAATTAGAATGCATTGGAGGTATAAACAATAGATCTTGATCGTCGATCTAGATCTCGCTCCCAGATCTGAAAAGATATAATAAGATTGCTTCTAACCCTAGAAAGTGTGTGTAAAAAAAAGAGATATACAGAGAAGGGTTGTTGTTCATGAGAGATGAACAGTAAGTCATTTTGAGAAGAAGCCTAGATTAAGCAGAATGAAAGAGTAGTGAAAAGTAGAGTAGAGACATATCAGATTAAGAGATCACAAAAGTTATTGGAAAGAGCATATCCATCATTAGCATCAGAGTGCATAACAAAGGATCACTACTTGGAACATTCTAACAGGTGTATCAGGTGAAATATCTTAACAGAGTGGTTTTAGCAGACCGTCTGAAATCTCTTAGCAGAGTGTTTAATATATTGTAAGTTGAAATCCTTTCACAAGGTAGACTGTAATGATCTTTAGTTCTTAACCAAACAGACCTTTAACCAGGTAGATTGCATGTTTCAAATCAAACTCTTGTAGCCCTAACAGGCACACTTTATTGCTACAGTAGTGAGGATTTTGTGGGTGTCATCCCCACCCTAGTTTTACCTATTTGGGTTTCTGGGTTACTAAAATTTTGTGTTATTAGTTACATATTTCATGTTATGGATGCTAACTAATGTTAGGTTAAATTCATATATGTATTAATGTGGATCAATTTGTTTTAAGTGGTTAATTTTAGAGATCTAATTCACCCCCCCCTCAGTATGTTACTTTCCCATTATTGTACTTCCAACATTAACATTGTAATATGTGAATTCCAAGATAGGTCAAATACTTGTATAAATAGATGCTCAATCCATTGAAAAAAGAAGTTGATCAATGAAGATAGTAGCCACGGATAGAAACTAAAGACTAGACAGAGAAATCATGCAGAAGAACACAAACAAAATCAAATCAATTTTCAAGAATAGAATAGAGGCTACCGACAAGAAGAGAAAAGGTATTCATCAATCACTTAAGGTGATATTATTATTGTAAAAGCTTTAGTGGATCTGTAAATCAGCAATAGTAGATTGCATACAATCAGGTCAACATTTGTACTCATTCTAACAAGTGTAGTACACTAATGAAATCCTTTCAAGAAAGGTGGGCTTAACCTTCCTATTGTAAATCTCATAACTGAGTGCACACTTAAATCAGTGTTGCTAAAGCTCTTAACATAGTAGATCTTAATAGGTCTCTGTTAGAGTAATAGTCTCTTGGGTTATTAATTAAATCATTATGATCTAATTACTAACTCACCTATTCACTCTAGTTTCTTAAGCTAACAACATGGTTTCCCTTTTTAGGGTTTTGTGATTCCTTTTATAAGGATTCACCTCTTTGTATTTCATAAGGAGTTTTCACATCGCATTGTATCAGATTGAAGCATATTGTTAATAATATATTCTTTCATGTGCATATGATGCCTCTGGTCTTTTGGCCTCCATAGATTTTTCTTCTTCTATTCTTTGCTTCTTCCATGTGATAGGGTTATGCATGCAGGTGTTCTTGGGAGAATAGGTAGCTACCTATTCTAACATGGTATCAGAGCTCCCCTGCTACTACCCATTCTGGTGTTTTTGAAGCAGGTTTTGAGGTTAAGGGTTTCAAGTTTTTGAAGAGTTTTTTTATTGGATCTGGGGAAATTTTTTTATTGGACACATTTTGGGCTGAAACTGACCTCACCAATGGATTCAGAGGATCGTTCAGATGAATTTTGATATAAAATTCAACCACCTTTGGGTACCGGAGCAAGCTGTGGCAAATTTTTATGGAAAGAGGGTCGTATGGACCTGGCATGCTTTTTGAGGCACAAGACACTGAGATTTGAGTGAAAAATGTATGAAGATGGTTTTTTTCTACACAGGTGGTTTTGACTGCTTAGTGGGTGGTTTTTTTCTACACAGGTGGTTTTTGATCTACCCTCCCTCACTGTTTTTGCTCTATTTGGAGCATACGGAGGTATTTTTTGACTTCTTTATATTGTCAGAAAGCTCTTTCTGAGCTCTTTTTAATGATGGAGGTTGGGGTTTTGGGTTCTTCCATTTTGAAAGTGTTTTTTTGTCAAAGTATGATGTTTGGTTTTTCCTTCTGGGAGCCATATCTTGCTCATTCGGACTCTATTTTTGGCAAACCAGATATCGTCGGAAAGCTGGTCCAGTGAGCTTTTCAGTTGCAGGGGTATTTTTTCTAGATTTTTCTCCAAGTTATTTCTCCTTTGAGTTTTTCTCTTTCACACTCTGGTGGATTACTTGGGTTCTATAGGTCCTGGGATCTCTTCTTCTGTTCTTCTGGCTCACTCTTCTTTCTGACTTCTGAGCATTGTATGCTTCTCTTCTATAGAATTCTCTTTTCTATAAATGCACTAAGATAAAGCTCCCACTTTTGCATATCTGGGATTTCGAGCACCTTGTGTTTGCTTGTACTCACACTTAGTTATAAAGTGCCATGGAGGGTTATAATGTTTTGCCTTTTGTGCTTATCCACCTTTGTCAAGTGAGCATACCTTCCACAACATTAGCCCATGTTGTGTGTCTGTGACACCACCCTTTATCCTTTGCTTCTACTTTTGTTGCACTATTGGTGTTCCTAATTCTTCTTCCTGCAGCTGTTTCTAGCATTTCATTTTAGTGTTCCTATCACCCCTCTCCCTGTTCAGCATTATGGGGGGGTTCACCTATTGGTTCTATTGCTTCTTTAGTTTGGTTGAGTGATCTACGTATTCTATTTTTGTTCATATGTACTAGGCGGATGCAGTGGCTAGGCACCTATGCATTCTGGTGAGATGGATCATCTACTATTTAGACACTCATTCATTCCTACTTTTGGAGGTCACCTCTTTGATTGATTAGCTCTTCAGACTTTGTCTTCTCTACCTGTTCATGCACTATTTTAGTGGGGGTTCTAGTAATTACTTCTGACAGTGTTTACAGCTTCATGCTTCGGAGATGCTTATTGCTCTTTCTTGTTCCTTTCTCTGGGACTTTCCCTAGATTGGAGGCTTAGTTTCCTTCATCTAGTCCATCTCTTTTTGGGGTAGAGTTTTTTCCACTGGGTTTTCCCTATTTCCCTGCTTTACAGAGATTTCTTGTATTGGGTACCTGATCAGGCCTTGTTGCTGGGACTCTTCTTTCCTACTTTCTGCAGTAGGCTCCTAGGTTTTTGCTTCTCCCTAAGCTTATCTTAAGGGGGGGTGTTAGAGTAATAGTCTCTTGGGTTATTATTTAAATCATTATGATCTAATTACTAACTCACCTATTCACTCTAGTTGCTTAAGCTAACATTATGGTTTCCCTTTTTAGGGTTTCATGATTCCTTTTATAAGGATTCACCTCTTTGTATTTCATAAGGAGTTTTCACATCGCATTGTATCAGATTAAAGCATATTGTTAATAATATATTCTTTCATGTGCATATGATGTCTCTGGTCTTTTGGCCTCCATAGATTTTTCTTCTTCTGTTCTTTGCTTCTTCCATGTTACAAGGTTATGCATGCAGGTGTTCTTGGGAGAATAGGTGTCTACCTATTCTAACAGTCTCCACCTTAATAATCTTAACAAGGTAGATCATCAGAAGTGATCAAATTGTAAGCCTTAACCGACTCCCTTCCATTCTGCAAATAGTGAATTTTTGTGGGTGTCATCCCCACCGCAATTTTTACTTCCTAACAGGACTTTTCTACGATACCATATCTTGTGTTATGTGTTTATCATTTTTATGAATGTTTCTATGAATGATAGAAAACTAATAAAGATTATGAACAAAAAATATATACATAAGAAAGAATAACAGTAATGGTTGGTAAATCAAAATTGAAAGATTACTAATGATGAATTGTGTAAAGTGTTAAAAGTTTTAGAGGTACTGATTCATCCCTCCCCTCTTAGTACTACTTCCCATTAATTCCAACAATTGGTATCAGAGCTCTATCTCTTCTCGGAAAGCTTAAAGGCTTAAGAGCAAAGATCTTGCAATGGAGAAGTACAAACTTGATAAAAATATTGAGAACAAAAATCTTGAGATACAAATGTTCTATGAGCAGTATAAAGAAGCCAGAATCAAGATGAGAGAGCTACTAGATGAAAGAAAAGGTATGGCTACCCAGAACAATGAAAAAGACTATCAAGAAGAAGAGATTCTAGATTTCCTTGAATCTTCAGGATCAAATGCAAGTAATACATCAGATAGATCAGAAGAGAATGTCACAAATCTAAAGGAGATCAATCAACATCTGACAGAGCAAATAAAGATGCTGGAAATCGGTCAAGAGACCTAAATGGTAAGAATGATTGATGTGATGAGTTCTTCTAGACAAGCTAAAAAAGAAAGAACACTTGCTATTAATGATAGAAGGAAGATTTCAGGAAAACTATAAGAAAAGGAAATGGAAATTCAAAGACATGCTGAGCATCACCATGATCTCACAAATCAGATTATCCTTATGAGTCAAAAAGAAAATAGAATAAATGTGGAACTCATTGAAAGAATATAGATTATCGATGAACTAAGAGAAGAAAATGAAAAGCTAAAGCATGAAGTTAGAATTTAGCAAAAGCATAATAAGATTAGCAGAAAGGATGAAGAAAGCAATAAAAGAATGGATTAATTTCTTGAAGGACAATGAAGAGTCAACAACAACAACGATATAGGCTTTACTGAAAATGAAGAATCATCAAATCCAAAGAATGTCTATGAAAATCAAAGACCAAGAAAGCTATCATGCAAGCATTGTGGAAAGCAAGGGCACACATAAAATGTATGCAGAGGTAAAATGAAAGGTACTCCTAAATCTACACCTACATCTTCATTCATAGGACTCTGTTATAAATGTAACAAGAAAGGACATAAGGCTTATGAATGCAAGAGCAAGATAGAAAAGTCAAAGAAGGAAACCTGCATGGACAAATACTGTCCTACATGCAAGATGAATGGGCACACATCTGAAGAATGCTGGAAAAAGAAAATTCAAGCATGGAAGCCAAAAGGTAAAGAAGTTCGTTATCAACCAAAGAGAACCAGAAATCAATATGTATGGGATTAGAACACTTGGACAAACTGTACAGCATGTGGTAGATATGGTCACATTGCTGCAAACCTGCATGAGAGCATGGACCAAAAGGTCTAGAGGTTGGTCAAACCCCGGAATGGCATGCTTACACTGTCATAAAGTTGGTCACCTCAAGAAAGACTGCAAAGACCAATCAACAGAAACAAGCACATATCCAAATGGTAATACCATTGAAGATATCCGGAGGGAAAGAGACAAAATATGGATAAAAGATTCAAACAATGATGAAGTTGTACCAAGAAATGCAAATGGTGACACCCCATCCAATGGATCTGGTGACACCACCAAATCCACTTGAGCTAAAAAAGTAAGTATGGAACTGCACTATACCAAGTTATATTTTGCATCAGTTCCATTATACAAATTGATAGATAGTCAAAATCTGCATAAACCAAAGATGCATATTAATTTACTTGTTACCAATCTAAGAATGCAACACCATCAGTAAACTCTTACTGAAAATCATTGGTGAACACAATAATGAGTTGTTTACACTTACCGTAAATTGTCAGTCAACTAGTAACACGATGACCGTCGGCAAGAAAGAAAAGTTCAGAAATGATCATGACAGAATACCAATATCCATTGGTAAAATCAAAGTGGTTAACAACTACCTAAAGTATCATTTTTTCATCGATGATGATTTGAAACATTCTCCCGACGAAACCTATCTTCATGTCCTGATGAGTTGTTGAGAATTTATTGTAAAGACTTAGGTCAAAAAGTCTATAAATAGTCGACGGGACAACTTCATTTTTCACCTGCGATTTGAAGAGAAAGCAGAGCGAAAACCAAGCGATTGAAGAGAAGAAAGTAGAAGCGTCTCCAAATCAATTTAGCACACAAAAAATAGATTCTTCATCACTATTGTGAATTGAAGTAAGTACCAAAGGCGCTGAAACATCTTTGTCATTATTTTGTCAAGAAAACCCTAATTTTGAGAAAACCCTAAATACTTGAAAAACAATGAAAACCACATCAAGAACTGCTAAGTTGAAGAATGAAAAGAAGAATGTCGTGAAACCGATCAAGAATAGCACATGTGTAGCAGGGATAACTTTAAGAAACCCCCCTCTAGAAAAATATATAAAATCCTAGCGAATCTTTCATTTTATTTTTAAAAAAATTAATTCCTATTGGCGAATCTCTCAATTTTTTGGGAAAACAAATTATTTTTATTGGCGAATATTTTTTAATCATAATTTTTTTGTAGAAAAATATTGGCGAATCCCAAGAAATAACCAAAATTTCATCAATGACCATGGAAAATAATTATATTTAAAGAAAAAAGAGTTCTTATAGAAAATTATTAGGCTAACTATGAAAATATTTGATGGGTTTAAGGGAACTCTATAGTA